>PVHY01033931.1:0-10783 GCA_004024945.1 Uropsilus gracilis | reverse complement strand
TGATGTTAATTCTTCCCATCCATGAGCAAGGAATGTCTTTCCATTTCCTTGTGTCTTCTTCTATCTCTTTTAGTAGCGTTTTAAAGTTTTCTTTGTATAGTTCTTTTACGTGTTTTGTTAGGTTTATTCCCAGGTATTTAATTGTTTTTGGTGCGATGGTAAATGGGATGACTTTTTTAATTTCTTCTTCTTCTGCTTGACTTTTTGCATATAGAAAGGCTACTGATTTCTGTGTGTTGATTTTGTAGCCAGCAACCTTACTGAACTGGTTAGTTATTTCAAGGAGTTTTTCTGTGGATTTTTTGGGGTTCTCTACATATAGAATCATATCATCTGCATATAATGTTAGTTTCAGTTCCTCTTTTTCTATTTGTATCCCTTTTATATCTTTCTCTTGCCTTATTGCCCTGGCTAGGACTTCCAATACAATGTTAAAAATTAATGGAGAGAGTGAGCATCCTTGCCTAGTTCCAGATCTCTCATTTTTCTTATTGAGTCTAATTAGAGTTTTGTCTGTTTTGTTGATTTTTTAAAGAGTTCTTTTCAGTTTTATTGATACTTTGGACTGTCTTTTTTATTTCCATTTCATTTATTTCCTTTCTTCTACTGGCATTTGACTTCATTTTGTTCTTCCTTATCTAATATCTTGAGGTAAGATATTAGATATTTGAGCTCTCTCTTGTTCCTTGCTGTGGCCTACTGCTTTATACCTCCTTCTTAGTATCACTCTTGCTGTGTCACATAGGTTTTACCAGCTACAAACTATTTACTAGCTTATCGCAAGGCCCTAAGTCAGAGCATCAGAGTAAAACAGAAACTTTTATATAATGACATATATATTTTATATATATTATAGATATTATAGATATAATATATATATAATATCTATAATATATATTATATTATAATATATAATATATATATTATATTATATATATTATATATATAAATATATATTATATACACACATATATATTATATAACGACATATATATTTTATGACATTTCATAAAGTGATAACTAAAATAAAGTTACTAAATAAGGGTGTTCATATATTACCATGATCAATAGAATCAGAATAGAAGATAAGGAAAATTCTTTGGGGGAAGATAGTATATAATTATTTTATAAAAGATCAGTGTTTTCCCTGAAGGCAAAAACATGCACATCAAGGATATTGTGAAATCTTCAGGCACCTGTCATAAAGCTTATAATTTCTGAAATGTTTATGTTAATGACATCTTACATATATGACTCTAACCTATGGCAAACTAATCATCTCTTCTCAGATATGACAGCTTTTCCCCTCCCATGAAACTCGTATAATGATAAAACATCAAACAAACCTGGTAATTTCTAGTATCTCTTTCTGTAAGATGAAAGAACAACCTTTGTGATTTCCAAGGTCTGTTCAGTAAATTCCAAAGATAATTATTTTTTGTAGTTTTATTTTTTTTAATTTTTCATAGTTGTACTTTTTTAATTTATTATTTATTTTATTTTACATTGTTATGAACCCCGGGGTTCTCCCACCACCTTATCATCCATGAACCATTGTCTTAGACAAAGGTAGTTTAAAGTATAAAAGATGTTTTTTTATTTTTCTAAATTTAGATCTGCTCATTAAAAGGCAAAATCAAGAGTGGCTAATAAAGTAAACAGCAGAAAAAAGTAGATTGCACAAAAGAATAGCCTTTTATATCATAGGGAAAATATTAACCAATAACCCAAAGAAATGAAACTTATAATAGCCTTATATATCATAGGGAAAATATTAATCAGTAACCCAAAGAAATGAAACTTATAGGCTTGCTAAAAGTGTTATATATTTTTCAAGATTGACTTCATACACAGGTATCTTGAAACAAGGTAATAAAGGAAATAAAACTCACTTTCAAAATTTGTCCTTTATTATGTTTTTACATTTTAGAACAAAATTACATTTATTTCAGAAAAATATGTGGTTCCCAGCTCTACAGAGGTCCCCAGGATTCTTTAAGTGAGTTTTCATGGTCAAAACTATTTTATAAGAAAATTAAATTAAAACTTCATTTGATTTTATTGTCTTATGAGTGTACAAAACATCTATCCACACATGATACCTGGTATCTCATCAGACTGAACGCAGAAGCATCTAAGAGAATGCACCTGAATTCTATTAAGCTAAATGTTACAGAAACTTTCAAAATCATGAAAAAATGCATAAAAATATATTACTTATGCTAACATGAAATGATTTTATCATTGCTATTTTCAGTTACCAAAAAGAAAATGCTTTTATTACATTTATTTTTTTAATATTTTATGTCAGTATTTTTTAACTGCATTAACATTGATTTTCTATACTGTATATGATTCCAAGATATAGCATCACACTCTTCAGTTTTATGTACACCATATCCACCACCAAGGCATGCATAGTCCTCTATCATTGTCCACTGGGCCCCTCCACAACCTACTCAGGCTTGTCACTGGTTTGGTTCTGTCTGACCCTTTGTTTCTCTGTATTCCAATATGTAAATGTCACCATCTGGTATTTGTAACTCCTTCTAATATACTTCACTTAGTATTATCCCTCCAGTTCCATCCACGTGTAGTAGCAAATGACAAAAATTTGTCTTCTTTTATAACTGATTGATTCTCCATTGTGTATATATATACTACATATTTTTAATCCATTCATCTGTCCTTGAACACTTAGATTATTTCCATAACTGGGCTATTGTAAACAATGCTACAATGAACATAGGAATATATATATATATACACACACACAATGAATATATATATAATGAATATATATATATACAATGAACATAGGGATATATATATCCCTTTGAATTAGTACCTTTGCACTCTTAATTTTTAATACTAAATATTAGTAGACATAGCCCACATAAGCAAAAGGCCTAAAGATGCTTAATAGATCTTAATGTAAGCGCATGTAAAGACTCCTGAGAACAAATATTTTGAGAACTGGAATGCACACACATGCAGATGTTCTTTTTCCTTTAAAACAAAATATTACACACAGTTATACATCTCTGTCATTATTGCTCCCAGTATAGTCGCAATCTATAGTCATTGTATTGAACTTAAGAAAAGAATACCTATTTCACAAGGAAAACAGGAAGCATATATAAATAATTGAGAAATCATTAGTAAGTATTTTAACAGACTAACAAACTCATAAACATACAATATACAACTTTCTACAACCAACATACCCCTTTTATAACTTATTTCTTAATGTAGCAAAGATGAACAGATTCATTAACATGACCCAAAAATATTTAATGTCTCTATAAGTTATAAAATAAGCAAAGTAATTAACTTAAAAACAGCAGCATACTAACTTTAAATCATGTTGGGTGTTCAATGAGTCAGTATTTGATCAAGTTTCTTGGGAATCTTAAAAAATATTGTATGCTTGTAGATAAAATTGATTGTATGCAAATAATTACTAATAAGATCAAAAAAATTTGAGGATAATTGGGTTCAATTTCACTTAAACCAATTTTACAGTTTTCACAATCTTAAATATTATATAAGAATAATGTCAGTTTATTTGATGAAGAAACCTATATAAGTTTAGGAAAAATAAACTCAAGTAGAAAACACTAATGCCAAAAAGCACCTGTATGCGCATGTTTATTGCAGCTCTGTTTACAATTGTCAAGATTTGGAAGCAAACCAAATGCCCCAAAACAGACGATTGGCTAAAAAAATATGTGGTACATGTACATGATGGAATACTACACATCAATTAAGGAGGACAAACACATGTCATTCACAGCAACATGGATGGAACTAGAGAGACTCATATTAGCAGAAATAAGTCAAAAAGAAAAAGAAATACAGGATGGTCCCATATGATGGATATAGAGAAAAACAAACGATTAAGAAATAAAAACAACCAATGGGACTGAACAATGGAGCGAAAGAGGAGGAGGGGGAAGAAGGCTGGTGAGGCAAAGGGCACAAAAGATCAGGATAGTTAACAGGTGTTAGCAAGTGGGAAAGCTCCAGGGTACACAATAATGTAATGTAATATAATAATATGTAATATAATGTAATGCAATAATATAATATAAATATAAATACACATATTTATGCAAATCTTTAAAAATTTAAAAAAAAAACTCAAATGGAAAGAAATATTTGTCTAATTATACTTTATAAGTAAGAGAAAGATTTTTTTTCAAATAATTAAAGTGGTCTTAATTTGCCAAGGATTTATCTTAATTATTTTAACATATTATAAATTAAATTTCCTTATTATTTAGGAACTTTATGAATATTCTGTTTATATAAGGATTTACATCTCTAAGTCAGTCAAAACAGTGCAGCTTTAGTTTCCAGAGACAATATGACTGTTTATTGTCTGTTTTGTTTGTTTTGTTTCATTTTGTTTTATCTTGTCTCCCTGGCAAAGCAAAATTTATTATGGTTTTATGGTCAATACACTTCTCTCCAGAATCTGCTAAACCTGAAGTTGAGGAGGAGAGACCCATGTCTTGTCATCCCAACACTGCCATCACATTCAGATTCAGATGGAGAGGAGCCAAGATATAGCGCACTCTGGGTCCACAGTACATGACAAAGGAGGCCAGTTCTACATGATGATCGTGTAGGCTAATAGTTTATGTAGCTTCCAGAGATAAGAAAATACTTCATGCTCTCACAACAAGATAAACTCCTTTCTGGACCATAGGCACAAGCACACTAACATAAAAAACATACAACTTCAGCTCTACAATTTTTTTTCTACAATTTTAAACACAGGTCAAGAGTAAATACAGAAACAAAAACAAACAAACCTCACAGGTCTATAAATAAAGAGCTTTGTTCCTTCCTAAATTCACAAAATTCTTAATTGATTTAGGCTCCAAATGAAAACAAGACAAACAAGAAAAGCTAAGAAACTAACTCCTCTTACTTCTCTTACCTAAAAAACGAATAGATTTCAGTCATCCATTTATAAGAATTACCAGATGGTTCAACTACTAAAACCAAACCATGCACAAAAATCAAAATGAAAATCAGTAGAGAGGCAAAAATGGAGAACCCAAAAGGTAATATACTTCAGGTGTTATTTGTTCTTGGCATTCGTGTCAAGAACCAAAGAAAGATGTCCCCGGGTTTAATAAAGTGCACTGTTCTGGCAAGGAAGTTTACCCATTAAGGAGGGGCAGCCACCTACCCAGTGATGATCTTGTATGTTCATGTGCTTTTAGCTTATTATCTAGCTACCATTACTAAAATGTAATGGAGGCCTCCTTTCAATGGAGGCAGAAGGTATTGCCTTCTTTGTTCAAAGTTTTAATCCCCTCTTCCTAGATTGTCAGCATATACCAGGAGGTGCTCAGTAATATTTGCTGAATGAGTGAATGAGTAAGTAAGGAATGAAGAGATAAAAATATATTTGTCTTAAGTAAATTAACTTCAGTAATATGTTTCTTTTCCTTATTTATCTTCTAAAGTCTTGAATATATATTAGATATTTGAAAATAAAGTGATTATTTTTCATATTTGCAGGACTATCTCAAGCAGGTGCTGGACATTGATCTTCATGCTCAGATCCATTTTGGCAGGGTTTTTATGAAACCAGGGTATGAAAATAATCTTATTATTTCATATATGGGGATGGCTTGACTTGTTTTAACTAATAAAGTTTTAAATGCTTTCTTTTTACATTTTCTATTATGAATTATTTAGTCTAATAAAATGAACATTAGATGTAGTATTAGAAATCTTTGCAGAAATGTAGCTATTTGAAATGGGAATTCATCTTCCTTGTGAATTACTAGGTTTGTTATAATCAAAGCAAAGCAACTGTTTAATTGAACTGCTCTATTCTCAGAATGAACAGATTGGTTATGTGAAATCATTGAACAACAAAAATTAAATAAACAAAGCAAAACTTTGCAAACTGTTTTTCTTTTTAATTCCCATGTCTAGTTCCTTCTTTCTCCATTTCCCTCCATACTGCTTCTTTCTCCCTTTTCAAAAGCATTTCAGTATGAACATTCTCATGTATTTCCATGCATTCATCTCCCAATTTCAGTAACTATCAGCATTTTCCAGAATTGTTTCATCAATCCCCTTCTTACCTTTTTGGAAGAACAAAATACAGATTGTTTCCAAGGAAATTCTAGACATCATTTTTTTCCACATCACAAATAACAGCAACAGCATTCACTTATGTAATCATATTGGTGTTATCTACCTAGTAAAATAAATATGAGTGCCTTCATATCATCTAGGACCTTGATCATATTCAAAATTCTCCCAAATGTGAAGAAAAAGAATGTCCTACTATGTCTTGTTTGATTAGAATCCAAGCCAGATTCACATATTGTAGTTGGGGGTTAAATCTCCATTAAACATGAACATTTACTCCCTCTTTCTTCCTTCATCATATCGTTGACTTCTCCTAAGACATGAATTTGGTTGACTGCTTTCTTGTTGTGTTATTAAATGAGTTCCTCTTGCCACTGTACCTATAAACAAGGAACTAGACACCAAGGCCTGATTGGGTTCAGATATTTTTTTTCCTTTACAAGAGTTAGTGTTTATAATTAATGTTTCATAATGTTTCTTACTGATTCCCACAAGGAAAAACAACCACATACCAACATCTTGCTTGCACATCAACCTAAAAATTAACTCTGAAGACAGATGGAAATTCTCTAATCAGTTGTAAATCCTCAATTAATGCCATATATTGGTGTTGCTGCATATGTGTGATCATATCTGTAAGCAGTAGTTTTCGTTTCAGATCCCTGTTACTGCATATACCACCTTTGATATCACAACTCAAAGCAGCATTCCAGCATACCATCATCTTGTCAGGGCCAGTAGAAATGATACTTTAATTCAGAATTATATCCTGATGGGTGCTCATGTGAACTCTACAAAAGAATAGATATGAGACTTCCCAGTTGTTATAAGTGAGATGTGGGAAATATCTGCAAATTCCAGAAATCTTTTTTCAAGTATAACAACAAAAAAAGCAAACTTTTCCAAACCTTTTTTCCCTTTAGTTCCCATATCTAGTTCCTTCTCCCTAGTAAATCTAACTAATAAACCTTGTGTCAGTTCTAAATAGTGATCAGGTTTTACCTCCATGATTTTGCCACTTAATTATGAAGGCATGATTATCCCTTATGCTTTCTCTATAATTTGATAGAATTTGGAATTCCTAAACCAGGCACGGTGGCATGTGCTTGTAATCCCAGATACCTGGGAGGCTGAGGCTGGGAATCACTTGAGTCCACAGGTTCGAGACTACCCCAGGAAGCATAGCAAAACCTAGTCTCTTAAAAAAAAAAGAAAAAAGAAAATAGAATTTGGAATGCCTGGCATTATATTTCTGTAATTGCTTCAGACTATTTTATTATTGAAACTATTAGGTTGGGATCATTCTTCTTAAGAATATTTTATCTAAGGAAAAATATTATGCTTTGAGTACACAGTCTTTTTCCCCCTATCTCTGTGAGCAGTACTAATTTGGTTAGAATAGAGAATATTCCCAAAGCATGTCAATGTACCACTCACTAACGTCAAAAATTGAATATAGTATTCCTTTTGCAGTGAAAGAGAAGTTGATATTACTTGTCCTACCCTCTAGAGGAGAATTTGTATAAAATCAATTATTTAAATTAATTTCAGTACCTCCGATTTTGGTACTCATTATTTTCAATCTATTGTTCACCACTTCAACTTTAATTCATCAGTTCCAAATATTTTTCCTTCCCTAAAGTCACAATATTCTGACTTCACATTGCATAAATGCCACTGCATTTTGAACTCAAGAGAATTGAATAGATGTTGAATTCCAAGGAAATAGCTTTTATCTTAAACAAAAACTTCACAGCCTAGCAAAAGGATGTTCACGATAGCAGTGCATTATTTTAAAATATGTATATAGTTTATTGTAATGGATTCTTTTTTAATGATTAACTTTAGAAAAATAACACTATCTACCTATAAAATCCAAAAGATGAGTTGGCTTTAAATACTTTATAAGGAAGGTGTTATGAATCCCCTCCTCAGTCTTAGGTGCTTTTGTTTGTTTTAATAAAGTGACTTAAAAATCAATTAAATTCCTTTAGTTAGCCATTAATTAACCTTTAATTATGATTTCACATTTGTCTGAAGTTAACAAAAATTTGGATGTAATTGCAACTTAATAGTAGAACAAGAAATATTTTTTAAAAATCAAGAACAATTTAGTTTTGCTCTTCCCACATACAGTGCATTCAAAAAGCAATTAACCTTTTTCATTTTAGACACAGATACTGGGGAAAACGTGCACTTGAAGTATTATCAAAAAGATATACTAATCACTCTCAATTTCCATGGATCATCTACAGTGAACACAGCTGTCACTGAGATTGTGTCTTAGAAATTACTTTTCATTACACAATAACGATCATTACCAAATAACCTATCCATAAATTGCTATGACAATCTAATCTTATTTTTCTGTAACAGCAAAGAATCAACAGTAAGCAAAAGGAACCTCAGAGGAGACAAAAATAGATGTTACAGGTAGTAACACTTGATAGCATATCTTACAAGTGCTTTATTTAATTTTGAACCTTGGAATTAGAAAACCTTAGTTCACATCTTTGTTTCCCCATTCAACAAGTGAGTCAAATTGCGTCATCTCTCTTGAGTTTCAGTTTCCCCACCTATAAAATGGGATTATAACTTACTTCACAGGATTGTTATAAGAATTAAGAGAATTAAGTGAGATAATTAAGTGAATAATGCATAGGTGTTTCTTAAAAATAGTAGCCATTAATTAACCATTGTTATCATTCTAACAACAATGTTACTCCTACTTTCTGGTTCTCAAACCTAAAGGTTTAAGGGTCAGTGATGACAGCCATCATTTAGCGAGCCACTGGGGGGGGGGGGAAGAAAAAGAAAAAAAACAGAAAACACTGGAAACAAGAACTATAGAAACACAGCGGTGTGTGTTGTGAGATTATGATTTATAAGTAAAAGCATTACATAATACATATCTGACCCGACATCACCACATTAGGAAAGTAGAATAAGTTGATAGTGATAGCCATGAAATCATCAAAAATGTTAATACATTGTTGCAAAAGGTAAAGAGTGAGTGATCCATTTTGAAAGACCAATCCATAAAAATAAAAACAATATGGGTAATTAAAAGGGTATTTTTCAACTATATGGAAATTTCAGCATTCCCTAAGAATTCTGCATTAGTTAAGTTTCAATAGTGAAATGAAAATTTGAGCTGAATTTCTATATAAATGACAATCAGCAGAAAATATTGTTTTCTTTTTCTTTTAATTGAGGTAAGGTTGATTTATATTGTTATTGGAATCTTGGAAGTGTAGGATACCCCCCCACTGCAGGTGTAGTTATAGCATTCCCTCCACCAAGATACCTTAGTCTATGTGTTCTCACTCCACTTTGTGCTTAAACCTCCCTCTCTAACTTCCCTTCTCCTTCAGTATGCCCTTCTTCCCATGACATGCATGCTTACCCCTCTTTACAACCCTCCATTATAAGGATTTTCATGTCAGAATCTTGAAGCGGTATAATTTGAGAATGTTTTTTAATTATAATCACTTTGATTTCATTTGAGGTATGGTATTTCGACACTTCTTACATCTCCATTTATAAGAGGGAGGTTTTTATTACTGAGTATAGTTTTAAAGAATTGAGAACAACTGATCTTATTCGTTTAATGGGCAGTTATCTGATAGACATGTATTACCATGAAGTTTTCTGATAATTGGAATGATTGTTATAAATTTCCAGTAAAAATTGTATAGATGCTATTAACTGGAGCGATAAAGGAGCTCCAAGGTCCATGATACTGACCAGAAGGAGGGGAAAGTAAGCTACAGAAAACTAGTTAGTTTGGTTATGTCCAAACAGACGACACCAAAAACAAATTGATTAGATACTCTTGAAAAAATTTAAAGGTTTAAAGCAAGGTCAACAGGTAAGTTTGTTGTTGTTTTAATGATAAATTATCTGCATGGAGAGTCACATAAACTGGAGTACTTAATTTATTGATTGTGTTCCTTAGCAGTTACTAACAAATAACCTCCTTTTTTTCTCTAGCCTACCAACAACATTTGCAACTTTGGATATTGATGGTGTAAGAAAAATAATCTTTGCACTACCGGGTAAGAATAATTGAAATAGTTTCTTTTGTTTTTGTTTTTTTCTGGAAAAACAAATCTTTTTTAATCCCAGGTGTTAAATCCCCTATTAGAATATCTGATTTGGAATCTGAAACAGCAGACTCAAATCCCAGCTTTACTGACTGTATGACCTTTAACAAATCACTTAAACTTTCATGCTGTTTCCTCATCTGTAAACAGGGCTAGTTTCTACTTCATAGGATTGGTGTGAAAGTCAGATGTTTAAAAACACACTCCAAACCATCAGATGATAATTTAGTATTAGCTTTGTTAGCTCTTTCTGGTGTATCTGCTTTTCCTTATAGGAAACTGGTAAAGCTAGCTGTTCAGTCACTTCTGACTGCTAAAATTATTGTGCTCAAAGAGCCTTGAGTCACCCATGCCAGTAGTAGAACAAAAACCGTCTTTGTTCCTCACCAGAGCAGACTGACTGGGGAAAATAAAAAGGAAAGGAAAGAGGACCTAGTAGTGGAGCTTCTCAACCAAACTTGACTACATCATTGTCCCCACCATTGCTCTTGTGTAACAAAAACACCCCCAGGTAGAGAAAAAAGTAAATTGGTTTAGTTTACAAGAATTTTTCA
>PVHY01033930.1:0-10781 GCA_004024945.1 Uropsilus gracilis | reverse complement strand
GCAGGGAAGAGCCATTCCTGCTTAGGATTAAGCTTTCCCTTGGAAGTTTTTCATTCCAGATCATCACTCTGCAAACAAAATGTTCCAGTACACAACAGTAATAAGGTGAGATGGGCAAAGGCCTTAATGGACTATGGCATACTGGGCAGGGACACATAGAAGGGGAGAAATGCAGGTACACAGAGGGCCTGTCTGTGTCAGGTCTGTGGGAGGCATTTCATATTCTCCTCTGTCTATTACCAGAATGACCCAGGTTGAAGGATTATCTATCATGTATGTCCATTGCTCAAACAGGACCGTGGGACTCAGAGAGCGTAAGGATTTGCTTGACTGTGTAGCTCTGAGGGGACAGATGAACAAGTAAACCCTATCTGCCTGTCTCAGAGCTCATCTCCTTCTGGAATGTCAAACACTGTGGTGGAGGGAGCCTGAGGCATATCCTAAGTATTCCAGGAATCATCCCCTACCCCACCAAGCCACAAGCTACCTAGCCCCCCACCCCCTACCCCATCCTCTTGTATCCTCTAAGGCACAGCAAGTGTCTCTGGAGGGTAGTTTCTGAAAGCATCTACAACATTTATTTAGCTAACAGTAAAAATACTTCAATGAAACTGCTTCTCCATAATCCTAATGCAATCCAAATTTTATTTTCTTTGAATTTTGAAGTTTCTGTGGTGCTGACCATGAGGCTCAGAGGCACTATTACAGTGTTCGATGCCTGGAATTTCCCCCCTTATGTGTCCCTAAGTTGTCGTAACAGTACTGACTCCCAGCAGTACACCCACCTTGCCACAAATCTGACTGAAAGAATAAATCCCACCCAGAGGACCTAGAGAAAACCATTGTCCTCCTCTAAGAGTCTGGTTTTCTGGGCTGGGGAATCTGTGGTTTGTGGTGATAAGAGGGGTGGTGGAAGATAGAAGGAGGGGGTACACCCATTCACGCAGTGAGTGCTGGGGCCCAAGAGGCATCAGAACCCAGTCTTGCAGAAGTACAACCTGTTGTTGGGTGTGGTGGCATGCACCTGTAATCCCAGTTACCTGGGAGGCTGAGGCTGGGGATCACTTGAGTCCATGGGCTAAAGACAATCCTGGGCAACATAGCAAGCCCTACTCTCTAAAAAAAAGTAGAGGGAAAAAAAAGTGCAATTCGGCAGTTAGTGAGGATGGATTCTAGCTTCTATGGTCCAAATGGCAGAGGATCGGTCAAGTGCTCAGAGTCACACTTGAGCCACAGTCCTCTGGTGTGTTTCCTGAGCTGTTAGTAGGGTGAGTGCCTACCTGACACTGGAATGGACTCGGATGACAAATGAGAAAATGCAAGTGAAGGATTTTCTCAGGAAATGTCTTTCCTTAGCTGCTGCTGGAGGCACAGAGGTATACACCAGGCAGAACTACACAGACTGAGCCACTTGTTTGGAAGGAAGTCTGAGCTTACTGGGAGTGGTGATGAAGAGAACATAGTGCAGCAGCAGGGAAGTGCACCCGCCCTGGCTTAGCCCATACCATGGGTGAGCCTGTGCACACAAGCTCTCCTCTGGGCCTCAGGTTGGGCCTCCTCTATGCAGGCCCCTGGGTGCAGAAGGCAGGCAAAGGCACAGACAGAAGCAGAACAACATGATCAGATCTTGGATAGAAGACAATCTGGGGTGGTGGATCCTCAGGTTGGGCCTCCTCCATGCAGACCCCTGGGTGCAGGAGGCAGGCAAAGGCACAGACAGAAGCAGAACAACATGATCAGATCTTGGATAGAAGACAATCTGGGGTGGTGGATCCTCAGGTTGGGCCTCCTCCATGCAGACCCCTGGGTGCAGGAGGCAGGCAAAGGCACAGACAGAAGCAGAACAGCATGATCAGATCTTGGATAGAAGACAATCTGGGGTGGTGGGTCCTCTGGTTTAAGAGCCTCAGCATGGAACCAGATGCAGAGGTGGTAAGTAGCAGGAAGGGGGGCATCTCAGGGAAAAGGCCTTTTGTTTACTATATAGCCCAAGTCCTCTTCAAACCTTTTCTTTACCTCCTGGGTCCCTGGAATTCTTTTGGAGTTCCACCTGGGAGGGGTTTCTGGGAAACAGGGACTTTGGGAGGATTGGGGCGAAGGGAGAGGTAACTAGTTGCTGCAGAGGGCCCCCCTTTGAGCTCTGGGTACCTCTGTGCCCCAGCTTAGCCTGCTCAGGACTAGGAGGAACCAGAAGCTCTCCAAAGAAAGACTGTGATTAAAACAAAGTAAAAATGATATTAAACAATATTATTTAACTAGGTACCTCTCCCTTCACCCTAGTCCTCCCAAAGTTCCTGTTTCCCGGAAATCCCTCCCAGGTGGAACTCCAAAAGAATTCCAGGAAGTAAAGAAAAGTCTTGAAGAGGACTTGGTGTTATAAAGTAAACAAAAGGTCTTTTTCCCGAGATGTCCCCTTTCCCATTTAATACTTAATAATATTATATGGGTACCAGTATAAGACTAGAGCGCTAAATGAGGTAAATAAAAACTTCAGAAGTAGATCTAACTGCATAAAAATAAATGTGAGGATATGATAAAAGCAGCATCTCAACTAGAGGACAAAGGAGGGATTACTCCAGAGAGCTGGGAACACCGGGGCATCATCTCAAAAGAACAAAGCACAATCACACTACCCCTCCCAAAATAATTTACAAAAAGATTCTTTAAAAATGTTTTTTAGAATGTGGAAACATATAATTACCAAATGATACCAGAGAGAAACGATTTATAATCATGAGTGGGAAAGACTGACACCAAACCCAGGACCATAAAAAGAGACGACAGATTCAAATCCTTAAGAAAATGCTTCTGAACCCCTCCCACATGCCCAGTTCAGCCATGATGCCGGGCTCTGAGCCCCCAGCTGCCCAGCCTGCCACGCTCCTTTTGGGGTTCAGGGAGAGCAAGGTAGGGGGGGCACCGCCGCATGCCAGGGTGGCGGGGAACGGCTGGGGGTGACCCTGAGCCACGGTACCATGAGGTGGCCGGGGAAGGCGGGGGTAGCCCCTGAACCCCCCCCTCCACGCGGGCTGCAGCAGCGGGGGCGGGGGGTGTGACGGAAGGTTGTGGGTGTTAGGGGTCGTTTCCTCTAGTCTTCTCCAAATCCAGTCAAACCCTCACCAGAAGTAACTAAATCAGCTATTCAATGGCAGTTGCACACGAATACCGAGGTGAAAAACAAAGAAGTATTCCGAAACAACGAACATGTCAGATCTATGGGACACAGGACTATAAGACTGATTATAGAGACAAACTACCTCAGAAATACAACCACTGTGATCTACAATGATGGGAATGGAATTTCCCCTTCAGAGATGCCTTCAGCATGATCAAAGGACCCTCCCACTTTAGGGGGTGAGGAAAGCCACAGAGACGGGCAGTAGCCACACGATGAAATGGAACAACCATTTGCCAGGGCCTATCTCGAACAAAAAAAAAAAAAAAAAAAAAAAAAAAAAAAAAACGGGTGCACAAACTTTGGCCGGGATAAACGCTCCCAACACCAGCAATGAGAACTACAAAACAAAGAAGGAGCAAAATATGACAGAAGATGGGCTAAAGCAGCTAATCAGAAAGGAGGAGGCACTGAAAGAGCACAATCATGTGTGAACTAGTGGCCAGCAGCAAAAAGACACTTGGAAAACTAAGCACAGGCCACTGTGTCCCAGGAAACTACGCCCACACCGGACAAAAGGACATCGCTACAAGAAAGAAGAGGAAGAACCCAAGGGACTAAAAATTAAACAATGAAAGGCAGTGAAAGAAGAGATGGAGAGACCAGGGGAATGGGATGGGGAAGAGGGAAGGAACACCCAAAAGGCAAATGTCAACAAAACTTTACTTAATAAAAATGTGTGTTATTTAAAAAATAAATAAATTTTAAAAATTTAATTAAAAAAAGTTTCTATGCAAAAAATACCACAAGCAAAGTCAAAAGGTGAATGACAAGCTAGGAAGAATGATTTGCAGTCCATCAGCTGGCTAATCTTCTGATCTATAAAGAGCTCCTGCAAACAAGCGAAAACCAAATTCACAGCAAAGAGGCCAAAGCTATGGGGAGAGAGTGGTAGGAAAGGAAATGCAAATGACTCAAGCAAGAACTAGAGACCTGGTCTAACTCATCAGAAGGGAAATGTCAGCTAAAACTACATTGGGCTAACATGTACACCCATCACCTGGGCAAATGGGGAGAAATCTATGAGGATTTTATGGGCTTTTATCAATATAGTCAGAGATTTATGGGGAAGGACCAAGTGGTCGTGGCCTCTGGTAAGAACTATCAAAGTTACAGAAGTACTCACACTTTACCCAGAAATCCCCCACCCAGGTCCCTGCCACAGTGACTGTATGGGAGGGGTTGGCTCCTGAGCAGGGGGGCTGGCTGGGCCCCCAGGGTTAGACCTTGGAGCAGGAGCCTGTGACCCACACCAGTACCTTATGTGCTTGAGAAGGAACTCAAGGGATATTGTTAAGGAGAGAGGTTTGGTAGACTGCTACTTCAGTTTAAAGAAAAAGGAATAAGGAAATGTCTATTTGTATATGCTTAAAAGGTCTCTGGGAAGACTGGGGAGATTTTCACTGTATAGTTTTCCTATCTTTTTAATTTGACACCATATCAACGTACTAGGTGGTCAAAAAAAAAAAAGCCATTAAAAAAAAAAAGGTTCAAACAGCGCAAACGTTCAAAAAAAGAATAAGGATTCCTTAGAATCTTAGAATCACATGACAGAATGAGAATTTTTCGCCCGGACTCAATACTTTGAGCCCCAGGAGCTACCTCCCACCTGGCCCAGCCTCCAGCCAAGGATAAGCTCTGCAGAAAATCTGACTTCTCTGGGGCTGGGGGGAGGGGAGGAGGATGCAGGACTGGCACCCTACAGTGCACATCCACATGAAGGGCTGGATCCCCGGGGCCCCCCACCCCCCGCCCCCGCCCACCCACCCCAGGAGCAGTACTACCTATACTGATCCATACCCCCCGCAGACTCAATGCATCCCGCCTTTCTGCCAGGATCAAGCAGACTCAGCCTTCAGAGAGCAAAGCAGGCTCCAGCGGTGTGATCACTGTGTGTGCAGTATTGGGGGCCAGTTGGTGCAGCTCTTTTAAACAGTGGATTTATAGACAGGAGAAGAAAGTGCCTCCAAAAGGAAACTGTGGTGACCTCAGGACAGAATGACGAGCAGGAGTGAAGGGGAGGAGGCATGGTCTCTGGGCTGTATTTCACCCCTCCAAGAATGCAGCCAAGTCTGACTCCCCATCTTGTGACCTGGAGGTTTTTCTGATACCCAAAGACACCTCAGCTCAAAGGAGTTCACCGTGCCCTTTTGTGCGCTTTCTGCTCCATGTCCCCTCTTCTAACTAGAAGTGAGTCTCTCCTTCCAGAGTCACTCTGGACTCATCTCATGGGTTCGTGATTATTTCCAGACACATCTGCCCCTTCCTAAGCTGGGCGGCCGCTTGGAGCCAGGTTCTGGGGAAAGAGATGGCCCCACCTTGCCATAAGTAAGGCCCAGGTGCTCCTGGGGGAGGCGCTCTTGCTTGGCTTTGCAGCTCTTGCTGTCTTGGACCTGCCAAGAATGCAGGCAACAAAGGTGGAGGCAGCACAGCCTCCTGTTGGGGGCCCAACCCCAAGTGGGGGCACTGGGAACACAGAGATGGGGAAAGCCAGGTCTGGCCCACAGGGAACTCCCGACTGGGGAGGGTTGTTGTTGAGGAGCCAGATGGAGACTACACTGATGCTTGGGACTGGGGTCGGAGCAGCAACTGGGGCAGCCCAGGAGGCTGCTTCTGAGGAAGGGGCCAACAGAGTGAAGGGAAGGACAGGAGAGGTAGAGAGGACAGGCATGCTGGGAGGCCCGAGATAATCTTGTGTGGTGGAAGCGGTGGCTGCTGGGCCCATGACAGCTGTTGGGCCTGTAGTGTTGGGGCAGTGCAGGGACCAAGCTATCCAGTGCTGTGTAGGGGAGAGTGGGTCCTTCTGTAAGCAGTGGAGAGGGTGGGAAAGGGAAAAGGGAATCAGTTCTGAAAGCTCACTGAAGAATGAAGAAGAGGGAGTAGGACTGAGGCAGGGCCAAGCTTGCGACAGGAGCTGTGGGCTCTGTTGGTCCTTGGAGGCCACAGGGCTGAAATTCTCCACTTACTCCATGGAGAGTTTGGGCAGGTGAGTTTACTTCTTTGTGCCTCATTTTTCCAAGCTACAAACTTGGATGGACCCAGCACCCCCATCACAGGGCTAACGGTTGGGAAATGACCCAATATAGGCTGGAGAACAGCACGGGGACTTCACGAGTGTTGGGAGCTAGGTGCTAGGGCCATGGGGATGGTGATGTAGAGCCTGGGTGCCTCTTCCCTCCTCACCCCCCCATCTCCTGGAGAAGCTTACCTTGTGCAGCCAGTGGAGGTTCATCTGCTGTCCCACGGCAATGTGACATAGTGCCAGTATCTGAAGGGAGGGGCCATGGGTGTCAGTCAGGCACCGGGTGTGACCCCAGCTTACACCAGTTCACTAGACAGCCTTCTCCCCATTGATGCTCTGGGCCTGGTTCAGGACAGTCAGCAAAGCTTCCCCGTTGGTGAGGGGAATCCCAAAGCACCCTAAGTTTGGCCTCTCCCAGGTTATTCAAGGCCTCCAAACCCCTTCTTTTCTGGGGTTTCTTTCTGCCAAGGCCCCACTGTCCTTGGACTGTTCAGTTAATGTTTGGGGAGTTTTCACTGGAAAACAGATGCACCCCCTTTCCACCCCATACAGCATGAGGCTAGATCTGAGTGAATAGATTATTAGTGGCAGGAAGCAAAGCAGAAGTTCCTGTAAGAGGAAGTCTGCAGTTGGCCCAGATTGCAGGAGGGCTCTCACCTCGTCGGGGGGAGGGTGATATATTCCAGGATGGGGCAAAAGCAGGAATGACCTCCCACCTTGGTGGGCACAGACCCCAAAGGCGCAGTGGTCCAAAGCCCTGAGAAAAGCTGCTCCCCTCTTTATACCAAGGAAGACCCTCTTCCCCAGCCTGGTGCAGATCAAGTCTCCCTTCTCCTAGGAAGGAGCCACCTGAAACACCCCACATACCAGGAGGAATGCGATGTAAGTGAAGGCAGCAGCCGTGGTCAGGAGAATGGGCACAGACCAGTCGCTCCAGTAGCCCATGCGATTGTAGAGGTACCTGCCAGGGGAGAAGGGGCAGGGCTCAGACCTTCCCAGCACTCCGGATGCTCCTGGGTGTAGTGGGGCTCAGTGACCTGACACCGTTTCACTCAGGAACGATGGCATTGTCTCCCTGACTGTCAGTCAGGCCTGGGGAACCTCAAGGAAGAGGTCTGCCAAGAGGTAGAGAAGGCAACATTCCCTGTGATTCTATTGCGCAGGGCTTACCCTTACTAAGACCAGGCTGCTCTTCCCTCCAGTGGGGGCACCAGACTTATCTATCTGCATCAACAGTAAAGCTGGGACCCCACTTTGTACAGCACAGTGGTCCATGTGTAGGCTGTGGAGGGAGGTGCATGCAGATTCAAATCCCCACTCTGCTTCTTAGTGGCCTATGGGACCCCATGGAGCCAACAACTTTAATCTTCCCTGATCCCAAGATGACATCTACCATGACACTGCAACTTCAAGGTGCAAATGTGGGAATTTGGCTTGGTAAAATGTAATACTCGACATCTCGGAGCCTTAGTTTCCTCATTTACAGAACAAGAATAACAAAAAGTTCTCATAGGGCTTCCTGAGGATGAAAGGGAGCAAGGCACATGGCAAGTACTCACTCAGTTGTTATTGTTAACAGTATTTTACCGATGTTAGTAAAAATCCTGATCTTTATTTAATAATCATGGCATCTTCTATTGAAGTAATGTACCACGTGTAGCCAAGTTCCTACTAATGGCGATTAATAGTTTCCAGTTATTCACTATTGTAAATTAACACAAAAAAGGAATGTTGTACATATCTTTCTGGATTACTAATTATTTCCTTAGAATAGACTCCTATAAGAATTATAAGGCTGAAGGGAATGCATTTTTTTCTTTTCTTTTCTTTTCTTTTCTTTTGGTTCTTACATTGTTGTTGATTTTTACACAGTATTTGATTTGTCCCCTCAGATGTAGTCCCAGTTCTTCCACAGTCACAGCTCCCGTGAACCATCACCACAGCCTTCTCCTCTTCCTTCCCGTTTTTCCTCTCCCTCCCTCTCCCCTGCTGTATGTCTGAGATCTATAGTCAGCTTGCAAGTTTTGTCTTTAGCCTGACCCCTTGTTTGGTTTCTCTATATGCCACATAGAAGTTAAACCACTCAAGGGATGCATTTCTCAGGGCTTCTGATAGGTACACCTTCGTGGCTCTACAGAAAGACTGAACCACCCACATCTTCTACGTACAACCAAAGAAGAGGCCTGGAGAAGGAAACGATTTGCTCAAGGCATTTGAGCAGCCAGACCTGCTGTTTCTTTTGCAGGGTACTAGGAGGTGACATGGGGAGGCCACATCTGCTCCCCCTGCCTCCTTCCTTGGTTGTCATTCAGAAAATCTGCTGGTTGACTACCAAGTCTGGATGACATCTTATTGACAGCTGGGGAAAACTGAGGCCCAATAAAGCACAAGACTTGCTCTGAGAACTGCTCCTGAAAAAAGTCCTGGCCCCTCTTATCTCTGATGTTTGTCAGAGAGCCTCCTGGACAGCAACTGCCAGATGACCTTTCCCTGGCTCTCCTCAACCGCAGAAACTGACCCCAGAGCCTCTTGGGACTTAGAGGGCTGGGTCTCCTGAGTCCCAGCACTGACACCAAAAAGCTGAGGTGGTTGGCTGAGGGAGCTGCAGCTCTTTGGGTCATCCCTAAGTCCCAGCCTCTGCAGTGTTCCCAAAAGGGAAGACACCCATCTTCTGAACCCCCCAGTGATGGTGAGCTCACTCTGGACAGAGCAGAGTAGCTCTGGGAATAGCACGGTACTGTCAGACAGGGTAGAGTGCCTCCCCTCATCTCACTGTGCAACTTTGCAAAGGCTATTTGACCCCCCCCCCTGAGTCTCAGTCACCTCAGGTTGTTTTTAAAATGTGTTTCTGGCACTAACAGACTATGTGGCGACAGTGAGTCCTCCCTCTCTCTGGGCCTCAGTTTCCCCATTTATTGCTGATGATCTTCTAGCAATAGACCTCCAGTCTGCAGAACCATTCAAGGTCTGTACTCAAGGGCCAGCGGGAACATTCCATTTACCCATCGTAGAGCTGGGCTTTGGACACCTGTGAGGATGAATAATTGATTTATGGCATTTAATAAAGGCCAGAGGCCCCCTCTGGGACTCAGCTGGGGCTCCGGCTCATCTTGCCAGGCTACTGGGGGGACAGCAGTACATCTTTTATTGTGCTCATTAATAACAGACTTGGGGAGTAGGTGCCCATACTCCAGGAGAGAGTCTCAGGATCATCAGTCTCCTAGAATTCTCCTAGAATCCCAGATCCTAACATCACAGCTGCCCATGACGGGAGCATGGGGTCTGCCCTCAAGATTCTGGGGACCTTTGAGTTCTCTCATGTCCATCACCTCATGTCATCCGTAGTATGACCTAATGAGGCTGGAGTTATCCCAAAGGGGAATCAGAGCCTCTGAGAGGATACCACAGACTTGCCCACAGTCACAGTGAGCTGACCTTCTGACAAAAAGGAAATAGTGCTGGACAGAGAGTGAGGAGGCCTGGCCTCTCACCTCTGCCAGAGCAACTGTGACCAGGGGTCTGTTTCTACACATGTCAGTAAAGTAGCGGGCACTAGAACCCAGTGTCCCACCTTCCGTCCATGACTGTTCGCTGTTTGACAAAGGCAAGTGCAAGTAAGGAAGAAACAGGGCGTTCCCACACCCGGGTGTCTGAGGATGATGCCCACAAAGGACTTAGAGAACCATCACATCTGCCAGCCCTGCCTGATCTGCCCCAACTCCTATGAAAGTAAGGCGGTCTAGAGCCTAAGGTCACCTCCTTTGAGTCCTTGGTCTCTCTGGGCCTTGGAGTTCATGCCTATGAAGAAAGCTCCAGACTGAGCCCTGCCCATCTTATGTTCCTATTTTCAGTGATAGCAGGAGAGCAGGAAGGAATTCCCTGTTCTCCCTGGCTAGTCTCAGCTCCTGCCAAGTGCCTGTTCTTTCTGGAAGACCCTACCCCAAAGGTGACACAAAAGTCTAAGAGTCAGAAGTGGAACTCCCCCACCCCCACCCCTCATTCCAATCACCAGGCGCCTCCCCCCCCCAGACCCTTGTCCCTGGCCATGCCATCTGACTCACCAGTTGAATTCATCATAGTCATTGTGGACTTCCCACCAGAAGTAGAGCCAGGTGAGGATGAGGCCGAAGGTGAAGGTGAGGAGCAGGAACCAGAGACGTTCCCACTGTAAGAGCAGAGAAAGGGGATCAATTGGAGTCAGGGTCTGACATGTCACACTGCCTCCCTACCCCCCAACTCCCCTTGTAGGCATGCTTGCCAGGCAGGGAGCACTGCCTCTTGACACTGTGGAAGTGGTCTGTCCAACAGCACAGAATGGGGGGGGGGGGAAGGCCGGGCACGGTGGCTCGTGCTTGTAAGCTTCAGCCTATGAAGCGGCCGGAGCTAGGGATCGCGGTTCGAGTCCCGCCTGGGGCCTGTAGTGAGACCTAGTTCCAAAAAATAGCTGGGCGTGGTGGCGCGCGCCTGTCATCCTGGCTACCTGGGAAGCTGAGGCTGGGGATGGCTTGAGTCTGTGGTACCCCAGGCCACGAGAGCCTTCGGTTCCACGGGCAAAAATAGCAAGACCTAGTCTCAAAAAAAAAA
>PVHY01033929.1:0-10788 GCA_004024945.1 Uropsilus gracilis | reverse complement strand
ACCGTGCCCGGCCAGTATTGGATGTTTTTAGACTGCAGGAGTTGCAGAAGGTACATAGAGGCAAACTAACCATCTGAAATGCAGTTCTGACTTTTTTCTCTGCAGTTGGGAGTGAGAGAGGTTAGAAAGTTTGGGTCTGCATTTAGGTGAAGCTGAGAAAGGGATTTTTGAGTTTTAATAGTTAAAGAATCTCTCTCTCTTTTCTCTTTCTCTTTCTCTCTCCTGGCCCTATTTCAGAGTTACTGCATTTTTGCAATGTGTTTCAATTTCCGTTTGGATTGATTCTTTTTAGGTAGAGGACTTCCTAAATGCCCATGCTGAGATAGCTGGAATTTTTCAAAGTGCAACATCTCAAGATGTAACTGTCATTTCCTTGATTTCTTTAAGGGTGATTGCAGGATTGAGAAGTCACTGAATGGACTTTCAAAGGTCATATACTTCATCAGTTGAAGAAACTCA
This sequence comes from Uropsilus gracilis, assembly GCA_004024945.1. NCBI lineage: Eukaryota > Metazoa > Chordata > Mammalia > Eulipotyphla > Talpidae > Uropsilus > Uropsilus gracilis. Next base: position 10,329 of record PVHY01033929.1, on the reverse strand, counting down.
GACAGATTTATAATACTTGTGCAAACAAAATCTAAAACCTAGAATGTTATCACTTTTGAACTTACTGTACAGTTCTGTGAAATACCATAAGGGTAACTTAGGTTGAGGGATCGTAGTCAACCTCCTGCCTACCCTTGATCCTATAAACCCTGCCCCAGTGACTACTTGAAAGCTACGTGTTTTCTAGCAAACATCTCTCAAGGCCAAGCCCCCAACCTACTGGTGATCATATTGAAATTCTGTGTGGATGTTTTAAAGTCAGCCTTGTCTGGGGTGAAGGTAATAAGATGGTCCATTTCATTCCTTCTGTCTCAATTTACTGCTAAAGACCTGTCATCTCTGTCCAAGCACTTTAAAACAGAGAGCCTAGCCATGACTGAGAGGCTCTTTGAGAGACTAAAATGGCACTCATGTGCCTGCCACCTAACACTTCTGAAACACAATGATCCCAGAAAACACCAACCTGCTTGTTTTTTCTAAGTGGCAACTGCGGTGAACCATGTGAGGAGGGAACTCTGGACTCCCAGACTTACCCAATCAGGGAGTCCTTTTGCTGAGTTCTTGAAAAGGACTGTTAATATGGGACACATACTGACAACCTCTTCTCCTTATTTGACTAACAGACGCACCAAAAGAATGACCTTACCCTTCCCACCTCTTTCTAGCATTATAAGAAACATTAGGTACTAATACTACATTAGATTGAGTGACATTAGACTGACACTACTGGAAGAATAACTTTGAAAATCCTTGATAACTTATCAGTTTGCAGCATCCCCCTGAAATGGAAGTGGATGCTCTTTTCCTGATAGAGACCCAAGGAAGCCTCTGAGAGACACAGGCAGGGTTAGACGTGTGGCTTCTGCTGCCAGTGTTCTATTTTGCAAATGAAGACCCAGATACACATGAGAAAATAGAAACTGAAAACCTGAATGACAGATCAATGTCTGTTTATACCTCTCCCTTTGAGTGTAATTCATTTAATGTGTGTGGCAGTTGTTATGGTAACAGCTTCCTCTGCAAAGAGAGTAAGGATACAGGATAAGATATTATAAAACTTCAGGTGCCGGGAGTGGGAAGAAAAGCAATAAAACAAAACACAACCTTGTAGCTAACAAACATAGACACTGCAAAACCTGAGCTGTCTAAACCAGCACTCTCAAAAAAATATAAAAAATAAGTCACATATGCAATTGTATATAATTTAGAATTTTCTAGTATTAATATTAAAATGGGAAAAAATGAACTGAGTTTTGGTACAATATCTCATCTTAAATAAGACTGGCTGTATTTCACTCCCCAGCAGCTGTGTGGGCCTGGCAGCTCTCCCACTTGACTGCCCAATCCTGTGCAGCATTTGGTCACTTTGGTTTGGAATTTGTGCTTTGAGTATACATTTGTTTATCCATACTTGAAACTTTTAGAGAAATAAATTGCATTCATTTAGTTCTGGTTTGATGATATAATTCAAGCGGTGTTCTCCTGGGTGGAGTAAGAAAATATCAAATAAACTTGGAGTTGAAATGGTATTAAAGATTCAGCATCTTTCATACCACCAGAGGATCATGAAGATTAAAATATAAATCTCAGGTTTATAAAAGGTTCCTCCCTGGGGTTACCCAGACACACAAGTTAGGGAGTCAGAGTCTTCCTTGGTTGCATCCTGCATGCCCCTCTCTACCCTCTCTTGGCAGCCCCTCTATTAAACCACTCAGTCACAGCAAGTCTACTTGGTGTCTTCTCTCAAACCCGTAGGGCTTCTGCTGACCTCAAGGACCCCTTCCTGGTCTCCCTGTCTCTATTCTTGACTCATTCAAATTCAATTCATTTTATATACTGTATTCAGCGTGAACTTTCCTTGCAGGTAGACATTTGTTATGTAGCTTGTCTACTTAAAACCTTTGGCAGTAACCTGCCACCATTCAAAAAATCTAGATTCCTTGATAGATTAGGTAAACTAGCTGGCATTCCAGAAATTTTCTGGTCCACTTCTAGGCTGCATATTTTTTGACATTGCCTTTGATCTACTTGCTTGACTGTGTGATTTCTGTGACTCCATGCATCTCTTTGAAGTCCTCTACCTGGAATGTCCTTTTTTGAAATTCCTACTTCACACCTACTTCACAATCAGCAAAATCCTTGGAACCTAGCTATAATCCTTGCTATACCTTTTTCTAACCTCGCAGTACAGCTACCATCCCCTCACCTATGTTATCACATCACTTTCATAAATGTGTGTGCTGTGACACCATCAGACTGTATTATATAACCCCATGGTTTGCTAGATAAGGAGTAGGTCTGATAGGGGGCACCTACCCTCCCACCCCCGGTGCCATTGTCCCTTGCTTTAGAATTGTTAATATTACTAAGAGTTGGGTAGGATTTTATTTAACATACAGACCTGACAGGGCTTCCTACCTCAGGAGTTCTCTTGGTGGGAAATAAGGATATATAAAGAGGTTTGAAACAAAGAAAGGGATTCAAATTGGATTCGGATTTGGGATTCAGATGGACCATTTTGTGGGATAGTCAGGGACTTTGCAGGATGAAGATGTGAGCCATGTGAGCTTGGCCATGTGGCCAAGGCTTGGGGCCTGCAGCCTTTGGCTGACCCAGACTAGGAGCATGTGTGTTAAAGGAAGTTAAGGAGTTTGCAGATTTGAACTCCGTGTTTGGAGTTTGTTTTGCTGAGTTTGACTTGTGTCTGGAAGAGGCCATGCAAAAGTTAGGCTTGAGAAGAAAGTAAATTTTGCTGGTTCTGGTACCATGAAGCTTCTAGTACCTGGAGGAAGACAAGGAGAAGGCGGCATGGAAGAGATGGAACACACCTAAGGAAGGTGTCTTCGAGCATCTGGAGATGAAATCTGACTGACTGATGTTGGTGATATGATCAGTACTGAGAGACCAAGGATTTTTGGACAATCTGGGGAAAGGACTTTGGTCAATGTTGAGAAAGATTTTGGACAATGTTGAAGAAATTGGAGTTTTACTTACATGTTTCTTTTGTAGTAATTAGGAAATCACTTTGTCAGAAATAAATTAGTCTGCACTCTGAGACTAATAAATTAGTCTGCACTCTGAGACAAAGCCACTCTTGCTTTGGCTTGGGATTTTGGTGAGAAGGCTGGAGATGGTGGAAAGAACCCACAGAAGTCTAAAAGAGGGTAAATTGAGGCAAACTAGTCTAAAGTTCAAACTGTATTTCTAAGTTTTTCTTTTTAGGTCTGAGAGAGGGGGAGAGAGCTGAGAGAAGCTGGTAGCTGATTTTTGCGTACCAATTGTAGGTGAACAGTGAAAATGCTAATTAACTGTTTTGAGCCTGCTTCCTAGGGAGAAGCAGGCAGAAGTGTTTCAAGTTCAAGTCAAAAAGAAGTCTTTTTTTTTCTTTTCACCTGATTTCAGGTCCACAGACTGTTTCCCTTTGGATTCACCTTGGGATGTAGTAGAAACTCAATAATTGCCTGAAAAATTCTGATGCTCTTCCCTTTCCATTTTTCCCCTTTCAATTGCATAACCTCTTGACTATCACCATCATCACCATCTTTATATTGCAGTCAATAGTTATTAGTACTACTAAATACAAGTCACTGTGTTTTTATGTTTTTTTACATATATTTATATTTATTTATATATATTTTATATCTAATTTCAACATGTCTACAAGGTGCTCAATTTTTAATAACTATGACATTTTTAATATTATTTTGTTTTTTTTTTCCAGTAAGTGTTTTAAGGTCACTGTTGTAAACACCACCAATTCTGACAGGCTGATTAGCACTTATATCTCCAAAGAGTGCAGGGTTACATGCTTGTTTGTTAGAGTTTTTGTTACAGGCTAATGCATATGGTTTTTGTTTTATATTTTCAGTGTCTTCATTTTTATATTCTTCCAATTCTTAGAGGGGTGGAAAAATAAAAAACATAACTTAATAGTATTATGTGCAGAGGGAGAGCCTGGTGGTGACTTTGCACAAAGGACATGAGAAATCCTGACACAGAATATCACAGAGGTAACTTTTCATTTTTCAGTTCAAAGTCAATTTTGACTTACTTTCTGGTTCTATAGTCTTTGCCACATAATCCTGTTGAGTGTTTTAAAAAATGCTGGCAAGGATGGGATCCAAAGGACCACTCATTCATGACTGGAGCGGTGTAAATGGTTCAGTGCAGCAGAGTACAGCATGGTGTGCTGGTCACTGGATCCAACTAGGATACAACTTGCCATGTATTCAAATGACTTGAAAACTTACATACACACAAGACCTCAATGGACATGTCAAACTGAATGCTTGTAATTATGGATGATTTTGTTCTTTCCTTCTTGTGCTTTTCACTTTTCCTTAACACTTTTCCTGTTAACTTTAAAAAAATGATAAATGTAACTTTAAGAACCTGCAAACCCCATCCCCCCAAAAAAAAACAACTTATATTCACTAGAAAGCCTACTCAGACATTTACAACAGCTTTACTCATAATTGCCAAAACTTGAAAGCAACCAAACTGTCTTTCAGTAGGTAAATGGATACACAGTGTCAACTCCAGACAATGAAATATTATTCAGTGTTGAAAAGAAATGAGTTATGAAACCATGGAGAGACATGGAGAAGCCTTAAAAGTCTGTTACTAAGTAGATGAAAGTAATCTGAAAACACTTCATGCTGTCTAATTCAAATGACATGACATTCTGGGTAAGGCAAAACCATGGGGATAATGAATAATGGTTGCCAGGGCTTGGGAGGATGAGAGAATGAATAGGAGCAAGCATAGTGCAGCACTGGGGCAGAAGCTACTCTGCAGGGTATGATGATGGAGGTATTTTTTAATTGACGTTTGTCTAAACCTACAGAATATATATTAAAAGTGGGTCCTAATGTGAACTATGGACTCTGGGTGATAAAGGTGTGTGGTTCTGTGGGGCAGTCACACACCGGTGGGTCAGGGCAGATTTTTCAGTGATTGCAAATGTAGTAGCTGGTGGGGATGTTGAGCACAGGTACTTGCTGCTCAATTTTGCTGGGAAACTGAAACTGCTTTAAAAAAAAGTCAGCCGCAATGAGATAAGACCTCACCTCTGCAAGAATGGCCTATATGAAAAAGACTGGAAATAACAAATGCCAGCAGGAACAAGTTGTAAAAGACACTCTCACCCACTGTTGGAGAGAAGGCAACTGATGCAGTCTCTGTGGAAAACAGTAGGGAGATACCTTTAAAAAATAAAAATAGAAATACCATATAAAAAATAAAAATAGAAATACTATTGGATCCAACAATACCTTTGCTAGGTATTTCCCCAGAGAATATGAAACTTTCATATGAAAAACTTAATATACTCCCATATTCAGAGCAGCATTTTCCACAAATGCAAAGTCAGACACCAACCCAAGTGTCCAAAGACAGACAAAAGGATAAAGATGTTACGGAATACATACTTGACAAAATACTATCCAGCTATTTTAAAGATGAAATTGTGCCATTTGAGACAAAATGGATGGGCCTAGAGGTGATTCTACTAAGAGAAGGAAGTTAGAAAGAGAAAGTGAAAGAAGGATACCAGAAGTTTTCACTTATCTGTGCAATACAAATAACCAAAAAACACATACTGGCAAGGCAGAGCAAAAACAATTATTATACTTGGTGAAAATAATACTCATCAACTGAGGGAACTGGGGCCACAGAGTGTGGGGGTAGGAAGAAAGGAGACTGGAGGGGAAGGCTGTGGGAGGGAAATGTCCGGCAGTTTGGTGAGGGTATGTGAAGCATGAGTACTTGTGGAGGAATGAAATCGTGTATAGTTATGTAAATGACCAATTGATTGATAAAACAAAAACCAAACTCTATTGTAAGCAAGAGTGGAGGGGCCAGAGACCAACCTGCTCATGTGCCGGGGATGTGTTGATAAGCTTCTGTGACACATACAAGTTTCCTTCCCACTACATCATCATTTGCTTGAGTTTGTTCTTTTCTCTATTTTCTGTCTATAATACCACTAAGCACATGGCAGTGCATGTACTAAAGGATTAACAAATCCTCATTTAAATGAAATGAAAAATAAAAATCTTTCCACATCATATACAAAACATATTTCCTCCACATCAATAGCACAAGAAACTTAATGTCAACAACAAAATCCATTATTGGTGCAGTTCCTGTAGACTCAGTGTCTGGACAGCCTCAGGCCTGGAGGAAGGGCTTCATTGCACATTGCTTCTGGCAGAAGAGCCTGAGTTTTGGGTCTTTGATGCAACCCTGGACAAATTCTGTGTGGCCATGGAAAGTCAGTCCTTGGTGCCCATCTGCAGGGTTTACAACAGATGCACTGAGCCCGCCAAGGCACTTGCTCTCTAGAGCCTCAGTTCCTTCTCTGTAAGAGGGGCTGCAAGTAGGTGAGTTTTCTTGGGCAACCCACTAGATTATATTATAAAGTACTTGGCAGAGTGACTGGTCATTATACATGCCAATGACTAAACAGCATTTATTTTTAATATTAAGTATGACTTGCTATCAAGTGTTACACTTAAGTTTGGATTAGGGAGTTCAAGAGGTAGCAGGGCTTGTGTGGATTCCTCTTCTGCCTTCTCACCCCATTTTCTTTTTCTCAACTTGCTACTGATACATATTAGATAATGAATTTATTGATATCCACAACCCATCTTCTTCCTTTCCTTCTTTCTTCTACTTTTCCCTCCATCTCGCATCTCTCCCTTTCTGGTTATTGTTTTTAAAATGAGTTTATTGTGTCTCTGGCTATTCTTGGCCAACTAAGGCTCAATGTATTGAGACCTTGCCAGACCCCTTTAAGTGCACTGTGTTGCTAAACATAGTCCAGCCTTTTTCTGTTGTCTTGGGAAGGTTTGAAATACCACAAATAAGAAAGGTATGAGGTCAAAGGATTCTGTTCAGAGCAAAGGCTGCTGCTTCACACACAGCTTCCCAGAAGAAAGACAGAGCCTGACTGGAAGGAGATCTAAGGCTTCAGCATAATCTATAACAGAGCAGTTAATATCTCACTTTTTGCCAAGTCAATGCCACTGCCAATCTCAGGGCTCATTTTTCAAACTGCTTTTTGGCTAGCTCAGTATAAAGTCTATATGATGGTTTTCTTTTGGGGGAACAATAGAAAAGGCAATTTCCTAAAGGGGTAGCACTTTCATTGTTTCATTTATTTGCCAAAGTACCCTGTGGAATTTATGTAATGACTTGAGTTCAAGTAGGACTAAGGTCTAAGAAAGACATACAAGGGGAATGGAGCCACATAGTCACCCCTTACGATGAGGAAAATGAACCAGATTTAAAGAGGTAGAGAATGCAATAGAGAGAAACCTGGGATTGAATTCTAGTTCTGCCAACTCTGAGGAACACACAACAAAACTCAACTGAAAAATATTTTACACCCTTGCCAGGTGTGGTGGCACATACCCGTAATCCCAGTTACCTGGGAGACTGAGCTCACTTGAGCTCATGGGTTCAAAACAACCATGGAGATCACTTGAGCTCATGGGTTCAAGACAACCTTGGGCAACAGAGCGAGACCTAGTCTCTTAAAGATTAAAAAAAAAAACAAAACAAAAAATTTACAGCCTTCATTGCATTCTCCTCTAGCACAATCCTGGAATCAGGAAGGGTTTAGGTTTACATCAACGTTAATACCATTGACAAGACTGCAAGGTCTAAAAATGTAATAGAAATAATGCCTGAGTCACAGGATTATTGTCAGGATAGATGTGGTAGTTGTATTAAGAACTTAGCGTCACAACTGGCGTGAAGTAGACATGAACTGTAAATATCTGTCATCCTCATTATTGCTACCAACACCACTGATGCCAATCCAAAACCTATTCCAATCAAGTTTTTCTCCAAGTTGGCTGGGATACACACCTCCATCCACTGAACACTTTCCCTTCAATCGATATACTGTGTGGTTGCACTTTGCCTGCACACTAGTGTAACGCTCATGAATAATTGTTCATTCACAATCAGCCACCACCTTATCTTCAGTGCTCACCACTGCCTCAGTCATCCTTGTCTGCTAAGGGCTGCATATTCTGAAGCAGGTCTGGTTTGTCCAAGGAGACAGAACAATCTATCCCTCAGTCTATTGACCATTCAGTCCAACCTCAGTTTTAGTGATGTGGAAAAGGAATTTGAGTAGCATCTACAATGAGTCAAAAGAGGAGAAAATGAAGGTTCAAAAAGATAAAGTATATTAGAACAGCATTAACATTTAATTGTTCATTCATTTATTTGGTCATTTACCAAATAACTTTTTATAGCTTAGTGTGACAGACTTTGGAGACATAAACATGAACAAAATAGATGTGAATTTTGTTTTCCTGGAAACTGGTGTTAAACAGCTGACTTGTCATCAAATAACCCTGGGTTTAGATCTGTCTCTTAGTGCATATTTAAATGGCTTAAACTCATCCTCTTCCTTTTCTAAGGGTCATTGTGAAGATAAAATGAATTAACAAAGGAATGTGCTCCCAACAAACCTGCCATAATCTAAATAATTTCCCCAAATGCCACATAATTTGTGGCCACTAGGGTCACAACCTGGCTCCTGCATTTGTACTTTTAGAGGAAATTGCTATTTATTATTTTTAAAAATCTCACAGATTTTGTTTTCACTAAGTTATTAATTCATGATTTCATTACTCATTTTCAACTTTTAAAGTTAAAAAAAATTCCATGTACCCCCTCTACCTTCTACAGAACCCAAAGACCCTGATGTGAAAAAACTCATGAGGCAGTCAGTGTGATCTTTCTTTGAGTTTCACCTGGGAGCCAGGTGAAAAACAGGTCATGAAACTAAACAGTGGAGTAGGAAGAGCCACAGCCAGCATCCACTCAGAAAGAACTTGCTGGTCAACCTGTAGTTTATGAATATCTCTCCTTTATTTGAAAGTTAGAAATGGTACATTTCTCAGGGACCTCCACTGAAAACCCACCACTGTCACGGCACTGTGTGTAAGGACTGCCTAGTCCTCAGGGGACCCTGGGGGCTGAATCCCTTCATCACGATTCTTCCCTTGCCTTCCACAACACCACCTCCTCAAAGGTGCTTTAAAATAAACCTAAGTCAGAAGGAGAAAGACAAATGCTGGATGATGTAATTTATATATGAACTATGGACTATAATTTACATATGAATTATGGACAAACCAAACAAAGGGTGGGATAATGTCAAACTCAAAAACTAACCCTTAAAAACTGACAACAGAACTGAAGCATGTAAAGGGGAGAGGAGTGAGAATGTGTCTGTACATGTGTGTGTGTGTGTGTGTGTGTGTGTGTGTGTGTGTATGGGGGAATGTGAATGAACTCAAATGGAAGATTACAGGTAGCTATGGTAAAAATACCTAAGTTGGGGGATCCTGTATTTCCCAAACACAGTCAACAATGTAAACCAACATTACTTCACTAAAGAAAACTTAAAAACAAATAGAAACCTGTCTCTTTCTGTTTCCCTCATCTACTTCTTAAATGTTGAATTCTCCCCTAAAACATCACCTGGTCTTACTCTTTGCTGACTGATCTCAATTCTGATCTTTTCATCTAATTTTCTAAAATTCTCCTTCCTCTACCAGTTGCAGTTTTGCAGTTCCCCTAATTCTCATCCTTGGTCTCTCACTGGAATTCTCATAATAAACCAAATGGCCTCCCATTTGCAAATTGCTCATCTCTCTGAGCCTTGTTTCTCATACTGCCTTCAGAATTATTTTTCTATAACCAGGTGTTTTACAATGTTCTCCCTCAAAGATTGATAATATGGATGGTGAAATGGGAGACAAGACAGGGATGTAGAGCAACATTAGGAAGGATTTTGAATGCCCCCCTAAATAACGTGAACATTATGCTGTTGTGAACTATGTCCTAGTGTTGCCCTGAATCCCTGTCCCATCTCCTATTTCACTCTCCATACCTACTCTGTGTTGCATAATGACTGATATTCCACATATTTTTCATCATTCCCTACAAGTTTCTTAGTATACAACACATGTCCCCTTTTTTTTCTCTCTTATTTGCAGTATTTCCCAATATATGCAATTTTGAATTCTGTTTTTATGAAATGCTCTACTGAAGACAAAAATGCATGTGATTGATGATTACTGGTAATACTGTAGATAAATCTCCTCTCTCCTGGGAGGTCACCTGCACATTAGCATTTCCAATGCTTTGACAAGTTCTGCAGCAAATAAACATGGCTAACTTTGTTTAGTCCAGTTATTCCTAAACAATCAGAATCTTTTTTTTTAATGCCACATTAGGAGACACTGATCTATTTACATCTCTGTTCTTTCAACGTTCGTTTACCCATTATTTATTTACTTT
>PVHY01033928.1:0-10792 GCA_004024945.1 Uropsilus gracilis | reverse complement strand
TATATATATATATATATATATATATATATATATATATATATATATGACTTTGCCGTCAAGGAAATAGGGTAGGTGCCCAATCCACGCTTGCTAAGATGGTGGCAGAAAGGCGGGTAACACAGGGCCTAGTAACTGATGCCCATGCTCTTTACAACACCTGACACTTCCCCAGTTCCAGCACCCTCTCTTTGAAAGCTCTACCTCGCGCTAAGTGAACAAAGTCGCAGGAAATACGTATGCGTTGGGATGTCTCAAATCCGATGGCATCGCAGCTTATCATTTGCGTACTCTGAAGTGAGCCACTGGCTTGCTAAGTGTAACGCTCCTGCGTGGGGGTTTTCCTCACAGAGCTGGGTGTTGCAAGATCCTAAACGAACACATCCGCTTGAAGCACGCAGGCAGGGGGGACATACAAGACTGCTGCAAAATGCTGGATGATCAACACCCAAAACTACATGGAAGGCTCAGCCCAGCGACCCTCTTTGGGGGCACTACAAAGCCTCCTCAGAGGGTCTCACTTCCAGAAACCCCCTTAATAAAGGACACATCTGCAACTCCAAAGTAAGACCTAGAACTAGAGGCTCCAGGATAGTGAGCGCTGCAGTTTAACCCTCCGGCGGGCAGGATGGACAGAAGGACGGAATTCCATGGAGGGGGAACGCATAGAGCTATGGGGGTGGGGTGGGGGCGGAGGGGACACCCTTCACCTATTTAGGTTTCTCTAGGATGAAAATGTCCCATCATGCTGTGGGCTGGGATCCTCACAGCACAGAAGGACAGAACAGCCAACATCTGGACAGCGCGGAGGAGGCGAGAGCCTGGCCCTGCGGCACAAGACATCTTCGTGTTTCCTCATCGGCTTGGTTTTGAGTCTCTAAATTAGGTCATTGACCCTTTTTCCAAGTAGAACCGCACCTCGACCTCATGGGCGGCGGGTGGAAAACAATGCCACTTAGGAGTGATGACGACAAGCAAAGTGGTCACATCGGACGTGTCCCCGGGAAACAAGCCAAGACGCAGACCAGCTCGAGACACCCACCCGCGCTAGTTCTAACCCGGAGAGCGTGACTGGAAGCAACACACCACAAGCAGCAGTCAGCAGGGGCAGTGGGAGAAGAGACGAACACACGCGTGGAGGCAGCCCACCCGCACACAACGCTTACTCGCTGGCAGAGCCACGATGAAGGCTTTGGAGTGAGGCCCAGGTCCTCGCCGGTTGGCCGCCCGGATTTTGAAGAGGTAGCGTTCCCCGGGCTGCAGGCCATCCACCAGGGCGGAGGTGGTCTCTCCCGGGTAGCTGAGGGACTTGGCTCCGAACGGCTGGAGCGCCGGGGCGTAGGAGAGGATGTATTCTGAAAGGATGTGGCAGTCGGTTGGAAGGAAGAAAGGGATCGCAGCCCTGTGCCCAGCGGGCGGACTACATGGGCAAGATGAGGAAGAACCTGCATCACCAGAATGCATATTCCCAGCCATGGCTGCCCATCAGCAGCTGGCATCAAGACATGTGAGGAGTGTGGGCGTTTGGGGGGGGTGACAGACGGGTGCCCCATCACTAGCGCCTCGTTTTCTATTTTCAGCAATGAGACCTTCGAAGGCAACCCCGGAGGCCAGTCTTGATTCAATTGAGCAAAAAGTTTTGCTCTGTATTTTGAGTTTTTCTTATATTTCTTTACGAAATCGATTACCACAGAATCAACATATTTGGACTCAAAGACGCCCAGGGAAAAGAGATGGCAGGTGTGGTGATTGAGACCTTCTAGAGTTTCCGCTGGTTAGGCTGGGCTATTTTGTTTGCACATTTAACTTGCAAAGAGACCCTGTATGTGGAGTATGATCTTATGACTGTAGGGGTTATAAAAGTATCTGGCTGGATAGCTCCAGATAAGGATACATCAGAGGATTTAAAACTGTGAAGAGGGCTTGCTAAGAACGGATTCCTGCAGTGTTAAATGTTTCTATCTTTCATCGGCTGTTGTGTCGTTGAACTTGTAGATCACAGCAGATTTAGTCCAAGGAACTGACAATAACTCTCCGCTGAAATGGAAATGCTGGGATCTAAGGAGATCATGCTTGAAAGCATAATTTTCACTCTTCACTAAAAATTTCTATGCCTGTTTTCTTCCCATAGAACCAAGATTTATCGAACATATCAAATCCATCTGAGTAGAAGCTAACCAAGAAATTGGAATTACGGAAAAACCAAGAAATTACATACTTCCTAGCAGCGTTTGGAAGTTCTTTTCCTTCCCTAAAGTCAAATCTTTTAAAAGTGTGTCAATGAAAAGACATTCAAGCAAAAATGCTCTTGGGGCATGTGCCTGGAAAAAAAGACACAATATCTTTTCTCACTGAAAATGAGCAAGCTCATCATTTGTGGTGTTCAAAGTTAACAATCACAGGAACCCGATGTCTATAAAATTTGGTAATTCTGATTTTTTTGGCATTAAATTCATCTGGAAAAAATGTAACCAAAGTTATACTTAAGTGTATGCTTAACCAAGAGTATGCTTATGTTACATTTTATATTTCTCATCCATAAATTATGCCCAAGTGTAACCAAAGCCTTTTCAATCACACCATGACACCTTCCTGAAAACCACCTACCTAGGGTTAAGATATGTGAGTCTTAACTTGAATATTAAATCCTAGCAGTTGTTGTTATTTCTGGAATTGACTACAAGACCCTACTTTCATCAAAGAGCCATAAATATAAACGAAGATGGGGAGAGGGAGCAAAAATAACTAAGTAGCTTGGTAAAAAGTCCTAAAGGAACAATCACTGACTTTCCAACAATTCAAAAAAATTTCAGGCCGAAAAAATGTCTTTTTTTTCGGGTTTCAGGAAGCTTTTCAGCAGCACAACCCAGACACAGGAGTCAAGTTTACTAGGCACGAGAGTGGCTCAAGGATCAGGAGACAGAGTTCTCTTCATTTGCTTCTGATTTATTTCAGAAATAAATGGAAAAAATAATAATAAGTGGAAAAAATGAGCAAAAAAATATAGCCTTAAAAAACTGGGACGTGAGAAGGCATTAAGTTGGGAAAACTAGCCTGCATCTAGTTCATCTGGAACGTCTATGGCTGCATGTTAAGCCATCCCTCACACACGAACAGCCCATCTATTTTCTCAATGAAGAAATTCTCAAAGATCGGTGATAGCTTTTCAGATTTACTTAATGCTTAAAGGAAATGGTCATAACTTCCTGACTTAAAGTTATCTCCCCAAATCAAGGAACAATAGAAAATGTCCTCAGGGTACACTTGTCCAGGACGTTAGGGGAAAACCTTTAAAATGTTCTCCAGACTCAGAGGTTCTTGGATGTGTTTACATTGAGAAAGATTTGTGCTTTCGTTTAGCATGTTTCAATAGGCTATTTTTAAATGCCACTAACTGCGGTGAATATTTGATTTTTAGTTTTTGTAGCTCTGCAGTATATATTTTTTTCTATTTTAAGATCACATTTTCTTCAACCGCCCCCCCCCTTCAAAAACAGTAAATGAAAAAGAGTGGCTGTAAGAACAGAACCCATTTTCTATTTCATTACCTGAGATTTCAGATTCATCAAAAATCAGAGTCCCCAGTTCCTGCTCACACCCTGTTATGAGCTCACCGCACAACGGAAAGCCCCTCAGCATGCAAAGCAGGGGGTCGCATGTGGGATAAGGGGGTGATGGGGCACCTGCTTGCTGGCAGCGCCCAAATTGCTGCATGTAGGCATGATGAACAGCCACCTTGGTGTGTAGCCAGCGCTTACTCAGGAAATACCCTCATGCACGGTGCACCCCACCTCCCTTTGTGGTTACCAAGTCCGCCACTATTGCCCTGGGAGCGCCACTGATGCCCACATCTCCAACTCACACCCCCAGGCGGGAAGGTCCTACCTTTGACTTTTCCCTCAGTCTCCGGCAGAGCGTCCCAAGCCACCGTGACAGCTCTGGGCTTGCCACTGACTGGCCAGACCCTCAGGTTTTCAGGAGCTGTGGTAGGAGCTACGGAGAGACAAGGGTCCAGGGGTTAACAGCACCCTAGCGCATCTCCTCCGGGTAAGTGTGGGCTGGTTCCTGAGTCTGCTTTTTCCACCAAGGAGTCTCCATGGCAACTTTTATTACACACAGCCCTGAAGTCAGACACCTTAGCTATACGCCAGGGCTAATTCTACCGACTCCTATAATGAGTTGAGACATATCTGGGGAAAAGCTTTGAGGACTTCACAATTTCCCACTGCTGAATGTTGAAATATACAAAGGAAATTAAACTCTAACGCCAACCTCTTTTTAATAACGCGTTTAGAGACACCATGTAGGAGACAATAACGGTTGCCTGAGAAACAGAACAAAATGTTCCCCCCGATCAAGCATCACCTCAGTCATAGGTGAGAAGTGTCTCCTCACCTCCAGAGCTGGGGGTGACCAGGGCCGTTCACACTCCCAGGGTGACGTGTGGGGGTTCCCCCTGGGTGTCATGTGCCCCCATGTCAGAGTGACATGCTCATGAACATGGTCGTGAGGAGAGAACGTGCACCCAGGAAACACACACCACACACACATCACACACCACACATAAAACACAAACCACACACATAGCTCACACACCACATGTATTACATGCCACACACATGCCACAAACAACACACTGTACACATGGAGCACATACATCACACATCACACATATAAGACACACCACACATGCATCACATCACAAACCACACACACACACACACCACACATAAAACACAAACCACAGACATACCTCACACACCACACATATTATATGTCACATACACCACAAACAACACACTATACACATGGAGCACACACATCACACATCACACACATATAAGACATGTATCACACACCACACACACACCACACATGAAACACAAACCACAGACATACCTCACATACCACACATATTACATGTCACACACACCACAAACAATACACTATATACATGGAGCACACACATCACACACATATAAGACACACTACACATGTATCACACAGCGCAAACCACATACAGACCTCACACACCACACGTATTACATGCCACACACACCAAAAACAACACACTATACACATGGAGCACACACATCACACACATATAAGACACACCACACATGTATCACATCACAAACCACACACACACACATACACCACACATAAAACACAAACCACAGACATACCTCACACACCACACATATTATATGTCACATACACCACAAACAACACACTATACACATTGGAGCACATACATCACACATATAAGACACACTACACATGTATCACACACCACAAACCACATACAGACCTCACACACCACAGACATTACATGCCACACACACCACAAACAACACACTATACACATGGAACACACACATCACACACATCTAAGACACACTATACATGTATCACACACCGCAAACCACACACATACCTCACACACCACACATATTACATGCCACACACACACCACAAACAACCCACTATACATATGGAGCACACACACATCACACACATATAAGACACACCACCCATGTATCACACACCACAATCCACACACACCCCCCACACACACACACCTCTTTGCATTTCCTCATGCAAAGACAGTCAAGATTTAGGGTTGATTTTTTTCCCGCCTTTTGGAAAAAGGCCCTTTCTCACTACCTGCTTCTTAAATTGTCATGAGTCTTTTGACTCCCCGAAGCAGAGGAGAGGAGGCGACATCAGAAAGAAGGGAAGGACCAGAGCACTGGGGTGTGGGGCTCTGCGGAGCCCCATCTCAGGAAGCAGATGGAGGCTGGTTAAGAGCACAGTGAAGAGCTTGAAAGCAAACGTTTACTTCTAGATTGTTCTTTCAGTTACAGCCCCTCCCCCCTAACTGTCTACGCGTCCACTAACATCCAGTATCATCTTATTTTCGGGGGAACCCCCAAACTGAAAAGCCAGAGGCTCTTCTAGAGACAAACCGGACTCCGGGGTTCTCTGGAAGACGGACGTGCTCCACTTGCCGTCGCGCTCGCCCTGGGAGATGCGGACGGCGAACTCATACATGGTGTCGGGGGCCAGGCTCTCGACCAGCACGCGTCTGTGGGGGACCTGCCGGTAGTCCCACCGGGCCGATTCCCCCTTCTCTCGGTAGCGTACCGTGTACTGTCTAGGAAAAGGCAGAGGGGAGCGTGGGTTCGCTCGCCAGGTCCCCCCAAAACTGGTCGGGTCCCCTGAGAACTCACCAGCTACCTGACTGTTGTCCATCCCCCCTGCCTGGTGACTACTGAGTCAACTGGGGAGATCAAAGAGAAACTCTAACTCTTGACACGTTTGCTGGCTCCAAGATCCCACTTCAGTTCCCAGCCCCGGCGTGAAAGGCCGCGGGGAGGATGGACACGCTGTTTAGTCAGGACCAAAAAGTCTCACTGCTCAAAAGATCAAGTGCTCAAGAAGGGAAGGAATGGCCTTCGCCCAGCAGTGTGTGTGGTACGTGGCCTTCGCCTACCAGTGCGTGTGCATGCGTGGAGTCAGGGTGCTTCCTGACACCAGGCAACTCCAACCCAGAGCTGCGAGTCTTGCTGTACCCAGGCTCTGCCCATGCGGCCCAGGTGGCACCGGGGGGTGGGGGGGGGTCATCGTGCGACCATCAGAGTCAGCAGTGAAGGGACGGTACCTCGAGGCAACGGCCTTCTTCTGTTTCTCCAGCACAGGGTCCACCCAGGCCACCAGCACAGACTGGGACGAGATGACGCGGACGGTGATGTCCTCAGGCACGTCCAGGTCATCGTCCTCTGCAATGACAACGGGAGGTGTGGGGTGGGGGTGGGGGTGACCCTGCAACAGGCCCTTCCACTCACCCCGAGTGAGGGTCAAGCTGGCTTCACGGGAGACAGAACGATGTGGACAGGAAGTCAGGCGGCTCACTGACCGGCCCACAGAGAGAGCCACCGCCCCCCAGCTGGCCCCCTCAGCCTCGGTCAAGCAGACTAGCGTCCGTTCGTGTTTCCCGTGGACACGCTGTGTGCACGAGCTGCCTCAGGCTCCAGAGTCAGCGGGGACCCAGCCACGGCCTCTGCTTGCGAGCCCCTTGCTTGGGCTGTTGTGTGTTGTGTATTTTCCTTTCACTTTGCCAGCACAGGCCCGGGTTCAGAAGGCCGTGGCTTTTGCCATGAGGGAGCAGGTGGGAATATGTAGCCTGCTGGAAAGTGAGAGAAACTGAGGCTGGCATTGCAGAGAAGGGGCGTTGATGCGTGACAAGTGTGTGCAGTCAGGATGTCTGGTCGCTGACGCAGGTTTGTGATGATAAACGGAAGAAGATGCTGGATCGCATCTTCGTTCTCAGGTTATCGCTCACAGCTAAGCTGTGGATTCTTGGGAGCAACTGGGGGGGGGGTTTGGGGGCTGCTCCCCTCAAAGGAAGGCCCAGAACAGGCACGCAGGGCCTGTCACGTGTAAGGACACGGGAGGTGTCAAGGGAGGATCCCTGGGCGAGGGGTCAGCATCAGGCTTCCAGTCAGGCCATCATTTGTCTCGCTCTTCTCAATACCCTCTTGCTCCACGTCAGCTGCAGCCGGGGGCCAGTCTGGCCTTGTGGCCCGGCCACACCCCCTTGTCCTCCTCCCGCCTTCACAGCTGTCGCCGCGGGCACCAGGCATTGTCCACCGGGCATGCAGGGCGTGTCCGCGGGGGCGCACAAAGTCCATGCCTCCCGCCCAGGGCCCCGTCGCCACGGGGCCGAGACGCATGCGCAGACCAAGGTTGCGCCCAGCAGCATCCGCGCCGCGTCGCCGCCCCGGTGGAAGCAGCCGCGCTGGACGGCGCTGGACCCGCCGTGTCCCCGCACGTACCTGCCATCTTGCGCTTGGTGAGCGCGGCCCGGTAGACCGGCTGGCTGCGGCCCTGGGAGTTCATGGACTGCAGGGAGACCACGTACACCGACTCGGAGGCTGTGAGCGAGGGCCAGGGGTGGGCGGGTCAGTGTGGGCCCAGCGCCCAGCCCTACCTCCGCTGGCCTTCCCATCCCCTGTCCGGGGGCCATGCCTACTCCAGGGCAGCCAGTGAGCGGGCGAGAACTGTAGGCTCTGGGCACAGTGATGCCAGGACATGTGGGTGTGAGTTTCGCCTAGAATTCCTGGGTCTTGGTCAGCAGCATCAAAGATGAGCAACGTTTAGAAAAGATGGAGGAGCCGGGCGGCGGGTGCCTGTAATCCCAGCTACCTGGGAGGCTGAGGCCAGGGATCGGTTGAGTCTGCAGGTTTGGGACCACCCCGGGCAACATAGTGAGACCTAATCTCTAAAAAACAGCTGGGCATGGTGGTGGATGCCTGTAATCCCAGCTACCTGGGAGGCTGAGGCCAGGGATCGCTTGAGTCCGCAGGTTCGGGACTACCCCGGGCAACATAGCGAGACCTGGTCTCTAAAAAACAGCCGGGTGTGGTGGCTGGTGCCTGTAATCCCATCACTGGGAGGCTGAGGCCAGGGATTGCTTGAGTCGGCAGGTTCCGGACTACCCCGGGCAACATAGTGAGACCTGGTCTCTAAAAAACAGCCAGGCGTGGTGGCGGGTGCCTGTAATCCCAGCACTGGGAGGCTGAGGCCAGGGATCGCTTGAATCCGTGGGTTCGGGACTACCCCGGGCAACATAGTGAGACCTAGTCTCTAAAAAAACAGCCGGGCGTGGTGGCGGGTGCCTGTAATCCCAGCACTGGGAGGCTGAGGCTAGGGATCACCTGAGTTCGTGAAACTGGAACTACCCCGGGCAATATAGAGACCTAGTTTAAAAAAAAAAAAAAAAAAGATGGGGGAGCAAATCCACCCACTAACTCTTCCGATTTCTTTTGATTCCCCAAAACAGAGGAAGGAGGTGATATCTGAAAGAAGGGGGGGGGACAGAGCACTGGGGTGTGGGGCCCTTCGGAGCCTCATCTCAGAAAGCAGATGGGGGTTGGTTAAGAGCGAAACGTTTAAAAGCAAACTTTCATTTCTGGATTGTTCTTTCACTTACGGCCCCTCCCCCCTTCCTCCCCCCCCCCCCCCCAACTGTCTACGGGTCCACCAATGTCCAAGTGTCCTTTGCAACAGAGCGAGGCCTGCTGGGAAACGCTGGGGTCCTGGCGTCTGAGCCCCAGGGAAGCCGTGGTTACCTTCGAGCTTACAAATGAGGACACAGAAGCCATAAAGACAGATCGACCTGCCCAAGGCCACACCCCCCCGTGAGGACCCTTCAGCACCCGGTGGTGGGGGGGGTACCCACTCCCAGCTCCTCGGCCCAGCTCCCTGGAGCTGCCTGGATCATCCCTGTGTGACGATGGCACGGGTCTGGCACCTCAGTGGGGGGTATGGGGAGGTGACGGACGCCTGAAGGGGTGAGACCTCATGGCTTCCTGTAGTCCTGGTGGCACCTGGTGGGCCTGGGGCAGACGGGGTGGATGTGTGACTGCCAACGAGAGGAGGTCTGCTCTTGCTCCCTGTTGCTAGCACGGGGCTGCTAAACGCCTGTGGCACTTCTCAGCGGGGACAATGTTCTGGTGTCTTCTGTTATGCCAGTCATGTGATGTTGGGGTGCCCTTGGGCCACCTAAGGATGGGACTGGTGCCCAGAACAACCAACCACAGGAGCACATGGGAGGGGTGAGGGGCTGGAGCTTAAACCTGCGGCCAGTGACGGAATTAGCCTGGCGACCAGGGACCGGGGACGCCAACGGGGCTTGGCAGTGCTTCTGGGGCAGTGACCCGTGGAGACAGGGAGCGCGGCCAGGCTGGACACCCTCCCTCAGCCTGGCCCCCCGCCCCCAGCCTTGAGCCCCCGGCTCCCAAGTCACAATGACCTGTCCAAGGTAAACGCTCCTCTGACGCTGTGCCTCCGGCAAGTGGACCAGACCCGCGTGGGTCTCAGGCGGTCAGAAGCCGGAGGGCGAGTGGACGGGCATCCGGGATGTAGGGGGGCGAGGGGCGTGGTGCAGCGGCAGCCTTCAACCCTGAGCGCACAGCCTGGGGACCTGCCTGTTGTCCCGAGAGGGACTGGGGCCCCCCGGCTGGTGTCGATGGCGGGGGCTGAGCGAGGCCACAGCCCACTGAGCAGGCTGGCTGCCGCCTGGGCCATGGCACCCACCCCGCGGAGCCCAGCGGAGCCCCAGGGCCGAGTCTGGACACCCCTCGGCCTTCTCCGAGAGCCCGGCAGGTGGACACGGAGCCGCGGAGAGGACCCACGTCCAGCCTTCCGGGGAGGGCTGGCCACGCCCACGATTGGCATCTCCACCAGGTCCACTCTGAGCCCGGAGGGGTGGGGGTGGGGTGGAGGGGTGGAGTGGGGGGTTGGGGGGCCGCCTGCGAGCTGCCATCCAGCCCCCACACGTGGCGCAGGAGCGGTCAGCAAAGTGGATGCAGGTCTCCAGGGCCCAGGGTCCTGGACCTTCCAGGCCTTTTCCCTCCCTGAACCTGTTTCTGCCACCGGCAACCGAGGGAGATGGGTCACTTCGGGGATCCCTTCAAGGAGTCAGGCTGTCGGTGCCCAGCGGGCCCCGGGGAAGTGCGCTGCCCACGGCTAGCGGGAGGTGGACGCGTGGAGGCAGAGGCAGAGGACAGGCAAGGAGCCCGGCCTTGGCAAGTGCAATGCCTGGAAGGTGAGGTCACGGCGATGGGACAGGTGCACGTGGCGGGCATGGACCGAGCCAGCAGCAGCAGCCACGGCGCGTGCGTGTCGCGAGTGACCCAGAGCGCGACCCTCGCCACTGCAGGCTCTTGACGCTGCAAGGACCAGCACGACAGGTGCCCCCCACCCCTCCCCCCACCCGTCCCCTCCCCTC
>PVHY01033927.1:0-10786 GCA_004024945.1 Uropsilus gracilis | reverse complement strand
TTATCTTTTTAACTTGTTTCTGCTAATGTGATTTCTTTTAGGTGTGTCCATGGTTTTTGTTTTTTTTGTGTGTGTGTGTTTTCATTTTTTAATTTTTTTGTTTGATTTTCCCTATATCCATCATATAAGTGAGACCATCCTGTACTTCTCTTTTTCTTTTTGGCTTATTTCCGCCAATATGAGTTTTTCCAGCTCCACCCAGGTCGCTGCGAATGACATGTGTTTGTCCTCCTTGATGGATGCGTAGTATTCCATCGTGTATATGTACCACATTTTTTTTAGCCAATCATCCATTTGGGGGCATTTGGTTTGTTTCCAATTCTTTGCAACTGTAAACAGGGCTGCAACGAACATGCGTGTACATGTGTCCTTTTGAATTAATGTCTTCATGTGTTTCTTTTTTAAAATATTTTTTTTGAACCCAAGAAAGTGGCTAGATCTTGTACTTAGTTTTAGCAATGTTGGGAGAACATTTCTTCCTCAATCAAAACCTCTATTTTACTTACCTCTTAACTGGTTCTGGAATTTTTTTTCTTGGCATGAGGTGAGGTTGAAGTCTGATCTGAGATATCATTGATAATCTGATAAAAGTTTACTTCTCTCTAGATAAAAAATACACAGAAATTGTGATAGGCAACCTCTATCTAGCTCCCAATAATCCCTTGTTATCCACTCCTTGAGTAACTCCTTCTACTTGAGTTTAGACTTGATTTAGTGACTTGTTTGTAAGGACTAGGATGTGACAAAAATGATGGAGTTAGTTACAAAACAACTGTGACTTCCTTACGTATTTTTCCCAGCGTAATAAGATTACAGCTTTCGTGTTCCTTGCTATATCTTTCTCTTTCATTTTTACTCTCTTGTTCATTTAGTTTGACGAAGCCAGTTGCCATTTGTGTTGCACTGTGGAGAGGTTCACATGGGAAAAAATCTGCCTGCAGGTATTAGCTAGAAAGGAACTGAGACTGGTCAAAGTCTAGATGAGTAAGCATGGAAGCAGATCCATCTTTAGCCAGAGATGAGGGCAGTACTGTCAATAGTTGATTGCAGCCTATGAAGGACTCTAAGCCTGAGGCACCAGTTAAGTCATACCTGGATTTCTGAATCACAGAAATCAGATAATAAATATTTGGGTTTTGGAAAGCTGGTAAATTTGGGGTAATTCGTTACACTGCAATAAATAACTAACACATCCATGCAAACAAGATTTTTCACAGATGTTCAGGGGACTCCACACCATGGTCCTTCTAAGTTAGTTTCATGTCAGAAATCCCTATACTAAGCTGGGCATGGTGGCATGTGCCTGTAATCCCAGCTACCTGGGAGGCTGAGGCTAGGAATCACTTGAGTCCGTGGATTTGAGACTACCCCGGGCAACATAGCAAGACCTAGTCTCTAAAAAAAAAAAAGAAAAAAAGAAATCCCTAGACCAGTGATGACCAATACAAAACACAACAAACACAAGCCCCTCATTTTAAATTGTCTAGTAGCCACATTAAAAAAAGTAAATAGAGCCGGGCACAGTGGCTCGTGCCTATAAGCTTCAGCCTATGAACCAGCTGGGGCTAGGGATCGCAGTTCGAGTCCCGCTCGGGACAATATAGCGAGTCCCAAAAAATAGCTGGGCGTGGTGATGCACACCTGTAATCCCAGCTACCTGGGAAGCTGAGACTGGGGATTACTTGAGCCCGTGGTACCCCAGGCAACGTGAGCCTGCGGTTCCATGGGAAACAATAGTGAGACCTAGTCTCAAAAAAAAAAAAAGTAAATAAACAGCATATTTTAATAGCTCATTTTATTTAAATTGATGTTTCTAAAATATTCTATTTTCACATGCAATAATACTAATATTTCTTTAGAAATATTTTCCATTTTTTTGTTATAAATCTTTGAAATTGTCTTCATGTTCAACACACTTCAATTTGGACTAAACATTTCAAGTACTCAGTAGTCACATGTGGGAGTGGGGGAGGGTATAATAAAAAATAGTGACATGTGGCCAGTTACCTCTTTACTGAACAGTACACACTAAGACAAATATGAAATTTAAGTAATGAACAAACATTGGCATCTCTTCTTCTATTAAAACACCTGCCATCCTAAATACATGGCACTGATGAGGAAGCTTGTTGCTATTAAAAATGTCCAAGGGTGTAATTTCCAAATTCATCAACAAATTCAACACAGTTTCTATCAAAATCTCAGTTTTATTTTGCAGAAATTGACAAGCTGATCGTAAAAGTCATATGAAAATACAAAGGATAGGTAAAACAATATTGAAAAAGGGAAAAAATACATAAATGACACTTTTTCATGTCAAAAGTTACTACAAAAGTAAAAGCAATCAAGACAGAGTGGTATGGAAATTATGTTGACATATAGATCAATGGAACAGATTTTAAAGTCTGGATATTAACGGGTATGGTTTTTGGCAGGTGATTTTTTCACAGGTCAGCCAAGGCCACTTAGTGGAAAAGAATAGTCTCTTCAACAAATAGTGCTGCAACAACTGGATATTCACATGCAAACAAGTAAAGTTGACCCCTACTTTGTATACAAAACTTTACTCAAAATAGTTCAAAGACATAAACATGAGAGCTAAAACTACAAAGTTCTTGGAAAAATACATAAGTGTAAATCTTCACGATGTTGGATTTGGCAATGGTTACATAGATACAACAATAAAAACACAAGAAACAAAAGAAAAAATAAATTGGACATTGGAAACAAAATTTAAAAATTTGTGCCTAGAATACCATGAGAAAATGGAAAGACAATGCACAGAATAGGAAATGTATTTTCAAATCATCTGCCTGATAGCAGACATGTACAGAAAGATATAAAGGAATCTTACAACTCAACAAAAAGACAAATAACCCATTTTTTAATGGGAAAGATTTGAATAGACATTTCTATGAAGGTATACCAATGGCCAATAAATTGCTTAAAAAGACACTCAACACCACCATTAGGGATATGCCTATCAAAACCACAATGAGATATCACTTGACATTCAGTAAAATTATGACAGTTTTTTTTAAAAAAGAGAAAATAGCAAGCAATGGCCAGGTTGTGGACAAATTGAAACTATCCTTTATTGTTAATAAAAATGAAGAGTTGTGCAGCTGTTTTGGAAAACACTCAAGAGTTTTTCAAAATGTTAAAGACAGATATCCTATGGCCAAATCATTTGACTCCTACGTATAATACCTACAAGAATTGAAAACATATGTCCACATAAAAATTTGTACATGGTTTGGTTCCTAAAAAAGCTAAACATAGTACTACTATATAACCTAATCATTCCATACTTGGGTATGTATTTAAAAGAAAGATACTTGTGCACCAATATTCATTATCGCATTATTCACAATAGCCAAAAGGTGGAAACAACCTAAATGTCTATTAATCGATGAATGGATAAATAAAAGATGGTACATCCTGTAAAGAAATACTATTTCACCATAAAAAGGAATGAAGTTCTGATACAGACTAACATAGGAATGAACTTCAAAGACATGTTAAATAAAAGAAACCAGATACAAAAAGATAAATACTTTATATGAAATAGCTTTATATGAGATATCTGGAACAGGCAAATACATAGAGACAAAAAGATAGATTTGAATTTTCCAGGGAAAATGGGGAGTTACCACTTAATTATCACAGAACTTCTGTTTGGGATGGTGAGATATATTTGGGAATAAATAAGGTGATGGTTACGTAACATTGTGTAATCAATAATGCTGAATTTTACAATAAAAGTGACAAATGGGTGGATTATATGGTGTGTGAATGAAACACAGTTTATTTATGTTTTTTGAGACTAGGTCTCACTTTGTTGCCCAGGGAACCACAGGTTCACAGGGTACCACGGACTCAAGCGATTCCCAGACTCAGCTTCCCAAGTAGCTGGGATTACAGGTGCACGCCACCACACCCAGCTATTTTTTGAGACTAGGTCTCGCTGTGTTGCCCCGGGTAGGTCTCAAACCCGTGGAATAAGTGATTCCCAGCCTCTGCCTTGCTCTGTAGTTTGTGATGCGATTAAAGGCACATGCCACCATGCCCAGCAGAAACATTTTTCAACAATTTAAAAGCTGTTGAAAAAGACTTTTAAAAAAAGATAAAAATTTGTACATCAATATTCATAACAATATTATTCATAGCCGCCCCAAAGTGCAAACAACTCAAATTTCCATTAAAAATACGAATGCATTAAACAAATATGGTATAGCCATTCAATGGAATACTATTCACTTAAAAAAAGCAATGAAGTAGTGACACAATAGTGATGTGTATGAACCTAGAAAACATGCTAATTGAAAGAAGCCAGTAACAAAAGGACATATAATTAATGATTCAATTTTAATGAAATGCCCAGAACAAGGGAAATCCATGGAGGCTGAAAGTAAATTAATGTTAGGACTGGGGGATAGTGAGTGGGGTAATAATAGAGGGTAACAGTTAATAGCTACAGATTTCTTTTGGGAATGTTGGAAATTTTATAAAATTAGATTCTAGTGATGGTTGCACAACTGTGTGTTAAAAATTACTGAACTGTACAACTTAAGTGGGTAAATTTATGAAATGTGAAATATATCTCAATACATCTAATACAAAATCTCTAGTGGCTGTTAGGGCAAGCTTACGGCTGCTACATTCCTCCACTCTTTCAGAGACATCTGGAAAGGCTGCGTGGTGCAGTAGAGAGAAGGAAGGATGAAGGCAATTAGTTATTGAGCATCTGCTATGTGCCCATGCCAAGTCAGACTTCGTCCCATTTCATCTGTGCGCTGATTAGGTCCATTTTACACACGCAGGAATTCATTGGGTACCAGCCATGCTGCACAGCTCAGTAAACAGTGGAGTCAGGATGTAAACAGAGGACTTCCATCTTCAAGTGATACTCTGTCCTCTTGAACAGCTGTACTAGCATTCCCAATGAGGACTAGTTACCTTTCTCAGGAACCCCTGTGCTGTGACTCTCAGCCCCATGATGATTAGGTAGATGGTTTGAACTATGGCAGCGGTTCCAAATTTAAATGACCACTGAGGCCACACAGATGTGAGAAGGAGTCCAAGACAAGGAAGTGATGTGTTGAATTGGGGAATAGATGACCCATATAAAAGGAGAGGCAGGTCCAGGCTCCGGCTCACTGTTGTCATGGAGAAACAGGGCCTGAGGTGGTCAGATCCTGATTTTTCACAAGAAGCCAAGAATAGGGATTTTTACATGTTGGCAAGAAATTCAAAATTAAAAAAAAAATCTAAGGCCGGGCATGGTGGCACATGCTTGTAAGCAGTAGCCTAGGAAGCCGCGGCTGGGGCCAGGGATCGTGGTTCAAGTCTCTCCGGGGGCACATATTGAGACCTAGTTCCAAAAAAATATAGCTGGGTGCGGTGGTGCATGCCTGTCATCCCAGCTACCTGGGAAGCTGAGGCTGGGGATTGCTTGAGTCTGTGGTATCCCATGCAACGTGAGCCTGCGGTTCCACAGGCAAAAATAGCAACACCTAGTCTCAAAAAATAAAAATAAAATAAAAAATACAATAGACTAAAATCTATTTGAGGCAGACAAAATATATGCATGGTGATTCACCTGAGGGGCCAGGAATTTGCAAATATGGAGACAGTCTTTGGTGTTCACTCTAGGTTTCACATTCCCAGTTTCTCTGCCACAGACCTGGGCCTGTTTGGCTCAGTGAGTACAGGGTTCAACACTGGCTTGGTAGATGCCCTGGACATTATTTCCATTCAAAATCAGACCCTCACAAGCAGCGTCTATAGGCCCAGCTCCTAGCCTGCAAAGGCAACTTCTGAATGTGGCACTTTTCCTTACCCAAGTGGGTGTGACTTTTCTCCTCTTGCTCTGCCCGGGGAAATTGGGAGGATTGGCAAATATGTGGGTGAGGTGCCAGTTGCACATATGACAAGTGATAGCTGTGACGCCAAGTTTTCAAAATAAGAGACCTTGGTTGAAAGTCTCTCTCAAAGCCCCACCCAGCAAAGTAAGATGGTGGCACTCTGTATAAAAATAGAAAAAAAGATGAATTCTTGCCATTTGTGACAACATGGATGGACCTAGAGGGGATTATGCTAAGTGAAATAAGTCTGGAGAAAGACAACACCAGGTGATTTCACTCGTTCTGGAATATAAAGAAACAAAGCAAATGAATAAACAAAACCAAAAACAGACTCTGACAGCAATGGTGGTGGTGAAAACTGGCAATCAGGGAACTAAGACACCAGTGTTGGCAAGAAGCAGGTCTATTAGTACTGGTACTGACTCAGCGAATCCTATGCAAAGGCTGGATACCCATAATGGAGTTAAGGGTTTGTATATACTTGACATGCTTTGGTGTTTCATATGGGCTATCACTGGTGGTAGCACATGACCTGACTTGGCGAAGTCAGAATGAGGAAGATTCAAGGAGAAACTGGGCTACATACCAGTTAATTGAGCCAGTAAGTCATGGGTTATTCATCTAGACCCCTAGGCTGCATTTCCTAGGTCACTGTGCTTGCACTTATTTCAGGTCATCATGCTTTATTTGGTCATCATGCTTCAGTGGCTGTGGGGAAAGGGATGGAGAGGGCCAGCTGGTAGGTGGTGGAGGGTGACTGGACATTTGGTGGAGAGTGTGGGATGATACAGTTGTTGAAGTGAGAAACTACAACAAAACTGCAAGTATTGTAAATTGATATTACGTCATCATGATGATGATGATATCTAGGCAGGTGAGGTTTTTTTTTTTTTGAGACTAGGTCTTGCTATCTTTGCCTATGGAACCGCAGGCTCACGTTGCCCAGGGTACCACAGACTCAAACAATCCCCAGCCTCAGCTTCCCTGGTAGCTGGGATTACAGGTGCACACAACCACATCCAGCTATTTTTTGGGGATTAGGTCTCAATACATGCCCCCGGCAGGACTTGAATCACGATCCCTGGCCCTGGCTGCAGCTTCCTAGGCTGCTGCTTACAGGCATGCGCCACCATGCTTGGCAGGCAGGTGAGTTTAACTTTTAAAACAAAGTATGGTGGCATTTGAAATTCCCTTCCTCCAGAGACTAAGCCAGAGCCAGGAATATGTAAAAGTAACTATAAAGTAGTAAATGGGATGAGTCAAGACATTTTCCTCCATCAGCCTATACCCAGCACCTGGAGTATTGCATCTTTCCCATGATTGTGGGGCCCACTGGGTGTGCACATTTGTAAGCGTGCACACCTCGACCCAGGAGAGAGGGGTTAAAGGAGCGCAGTGAGCACCGGAGATCATGAGCACACAAGTGAGAGCATGAGAAAACTCCAAAAGAGAGCTCAGGGAAAGAGTGTGAAGATTCCTAAGGGGCTGAGGGACTCATCTGCCTACCACTGCCCTGCCCCCACCAGACCCAGGCCCTGGCCTGTCCTGCCTGGTTTGGTGTGTCAGTGTAACTGCTAAAGCCAAGAAAGAACCTACTCAGATTGGTAAGCCTCATGCTTGATGCGTGCCTCTCTACTTGGCTGCAAGGATGGTTACACTACAATTGGTGACAAGGATAGGATGGTTCCCCAACAGCAGCTCTTTGAGTGAAGAGGGTTTTGCCTTGGATGCTACCATGAATGTTATGATTTAACGAGGAATCAGTGCTCTCCTTTTCATTCTGGTATTTGGAAATGATAATGAATTAAATGGAATCTCGATTTTGGCTTTTCACAGCAAACATTCCTGAGCACAAGAAAAGCAAAATCATTTGATTGACAGTTCCCCGGTGCATTATAGTGGTCACTGGAAGCACTTTATTTTATTTATTTATTTATTTTTTGAGACTAGGTCTCGCTGTTTTTTTTGCCCATGGAACCCCAGGCTCTCGTTGCCCGGGGTACCACAGACTCAAGCAATCCCCAGCCTCAGCTTCCCAGGTAGCTGGGATTACAGGCGTGCGCCACCACGCCCAGCTATTTTTTTGGAACTAGGTCTCGCTACGGGCCCCAGGCGGGACTCGAACCGCGCTCCCTAGCCCCGGCCGCTTCATAGGCTGAAGCTTACAGGCACGAGCCACCGTGCCCGGCCCCAGGAAGCACTTTAAAGTCAAAAAATGTAGTCAGGCACAGTGGCATATGCTTGTAAGCGACAGTTTATGGAGTCAGGGCTGGGACTGGGGATCGCTGTTCAAGTCCCGCCTAGGGCAACATAGCGAGACCTAGTTCCAAAAAACTATCTGGGCATGGTGACCCACACCTGTAATCCCAGATACCTGGGAAGCTGAGGCTGGGAATTGCTTGAGTCTGTGGTACCACAGGCAATGTGAACATGCGGTTCCACAGGCAAAAATAGTGAACCTAGTCTCCAAAAAAAAAAAGTCAAAGAATGTAAAATATATCCAAGAATAATTGATACTGGTTCCATCTTTGCTCCAGAGACAGAACTTGCAATACAAACTACAGGACTGGCATCCAGGAGAGCCTTGACTTGCCATCGCTTAAGTCTCCCCTACCCACTGCAAGAGGCTGTCCTGGGCCTACTCTAGGCGGTCAGCCTTGGGAGCATTAGAACGAGTGGGCAGTGAGAACTTGCAGGGCGGAAAGGAACCCTTGAACGGGACTTCGAGCAGCATGAACGGTCAGCTCCACAGCACAGCAATCATCCCAACCCAGGTAGGCTCAGCATAGTTGTAGCAGGTAAACAATGTTGGAGCCCTTGGAATGATCTTTCTAGAATTTTTACTAATGAACAGCAAAGAAACAGCCACTTATGTTTCTGAAGTTCTGTCTCCATCCTGCTCCTCCTCCCCAAGGCTGATGCTACCCTTTTATCACCTCTTCCTAGGCCCATGCACACACCCACTTGGGCCAGGCATGGGGATGGTGTAATACCATAGATGCTGGTCATAGAAGCTAATGGTGGAAGAGCAAAAACCCTGAAAATTCATTTACCCTAAGCCCACCTATAGTCAAAGAGAAAGATGTGGGGGTATATGCACTCTTCCATCAAGCCATGATAAAAGTGGTTTCTTCACTCACATGGGCGTGTCAAGCCTGCTCCTGAGGGACTAGTTCTTTCTAGAACATCCTTTGAGGCCCATGGAAGCAGGCACCAACTGAGCTCTGGTCAGTAATTGCATCCTTTCACCACTCCTGTGTAGCCTTATCCTCACTGTTTAGAGACTTTTGCAGCTCAGGCTTGCTGGGCTTTATCCTAACCTCCATCTAGTTCTGCACGCCAGCTCTAATTCCTAGAACCTGTGGATATTAACTTATATAGAAACTTATGTGGGTCTTTGCAGAAGTCATTAAATTGAGAGTTTTGAGATAGGAAGATTTTCCTGGATTACCTGATTGGTAATCAATGCAATTGCAAGTGTCCTTAAGGGATAGAATAAAGGCTGGGTGTAGTGGCATACACCTGTAGTCCAAGCACTGGGAGGCAAGAGGCCTGGGATTGCTTGAGTTCATGGGTTCAAGACTACCCGGGGCAACATAGCAAGAGCTAGACTCAAAAAAAAAAAAAAAAAGGTCAGCAAGATGGCGGCAGAGTGAAGATGCCCAGATGCCCAGCTCACTTCCTTCCGACATTCACAACAAATTGCAATACGATAAAGTCAGCAACTCCTGAAAGCTAAACAGATCACTATCACATAGACCAGGAGCAGTGGTTCAGCAGAAAGGGTCACAAAAATTGTAATGGAAACTGCTTGTGGCGATAGCAGATGACACAAGTCACAGGAGGAGAGTGCCTGCTGCGTGGAGCCTTTCTGCTTATGTTGACTCCATGACACATGCCCATTTGGAGATTCCCAGCTGTGCTGGAGAGGGGGGGTACACAGTGTTGGGGTGAGAGACAGTGCACTGCTGGAGAAGTACAGGAATAGGCATGGAGAGTCATGTGACTTGATTGCGCCTGAGGCTTCCAATCTAGAACGTTGGAGCCCAAGCCAGCAGAGAGAGCCAGGTTGGATCATAGGTATCTCCTCAAGGAGGAGGTCACTATTTGCAACCTGAGGCTGTAATATTCCACACACCTGCCTTACCTACCCAGGGCCAAAACCAAGACAACAACAGAATGCATTCACTAACCAGAGCTTAAGCACCTGGATCTGAATAATAAGAGCAAGTGCCCGGGGGTAAGGCTCCACACTCAAAGAACAAAGAGAACATTTCTCAAGCTTGTGGCCCTGTCTCAACTATAATCCTCACCCAGCGCTTCATCTTATGCTCAGACACAGCCTAGAGGTCGAGGCTGGCACAGGAGTACAGAAGACATTAAGCTGGGGTGTTGGCCTAGGAGAGGGGGATTTCTGTGGGTCCTCATCACCCAGTTCTTGTACCCAGTGCACAACAGGAAGCTTGAACACTTGGTGATGACTGGAGGCAACCTTTTGATACCCTACTGCCTGGTTCCTTCCTACCTGATATCTCTTACCAGCATCAGTTCCTTGGCCACCTGAACAGGTACAAGGGCAGAAGTCTGTGAAATAATGGACTCCTGATGTTCCTGAGCAAAAAACCTAGGATTATATGCAACTTCTTGTTGGAGGAATATGAAACCAGCTACTAGGAAGAGGAAACTTCTATTTACAACCCACAATGGGTTGTTGTAAAAAGACAGAAAGATGAAATCATATTAGCAGAAACAAGTCAAAAAGATAAAGACAGACACCAAATGGTTTCACTATTATATGGGACTTGGGAAAGATAAACAAAAAGCTATGAAGAAAAGTCAAAAACAAAACAACAACAACAACCAAAAAAAGTTAACAACCAAATTGAAGTACACAACTCCAGGTCGGGGGTGGGGGGGGG
>PVHY01033926.1:0-10765 GCA_004024945.1 Uropsilus gracilis | reverse complement strand
TTTATCATTTCCTCTTCCCTCTTCTAGAGTGAAGAGAAAAAGTCCCCTCCCACAGTCCCAAGATTAAGGTCCCCTTCAACAGTATTGTTTTCTCTGGGAGACAGTTATTCCTGTGACAAGGTATTTTTATTTGTTTGTAATTCATGTTTAATTATATGAGCAACCATCAATACTTTTTCCTGGCATATAGCTTTAACGTACATACAGCCCTATGCTGATTTCTTCCTTTTTTGAGACTAATCTCACTATGTTGCCAGGGGCAGTCTCAAACCTGTGGACTCAAGTGATTCTTAGCTTCCGCCTCCCAAATAGCTGGGATTGCCACCGCGCCCAGCCTCAGGCTGACTTAGTCTTACATCAAACATTCAGCAAAATTTACTGAATAGCTAAGCAAGCAGTTGGATGTACATGACTGAGATTAAGTCTCAATCCCTGGGCCCTCAAGAAACTCTGGGAGGAGGAATCAGAAAGATAAATCCATTTGATAAATGACTGAAGCATTTTTTTTTTCAGACTAGGTCCCACTATGTTGCCTGGGGTACCACAGACTCAAGCGATCCCCAGCCTCAGCCTCCCAGGTAGCTGGGATTACAGGCACCCGCCATGGCACCCGGCTGCTTTTTCGAGACTAGGTCTCGCTGTGGTACCCGGGATAGTCTTGAACCCGCGAACTCAAGCCTCTTGCCTCCCAGGGCTTGGACAACAGGCGCACACCACTACACCCAACTGAAGTATATGTTTGCTCAGTACCCACCCTCACTTCCCTTCTGTCCTGCTAACTGAGAACCCCCCGTCTTTCAAGGTATGTCTTCTCTGTAGGTTCTTAGCTTCCTTGAGATAGTTTCCTCATATCTTTTATGTTTTATAATCCAGTTAAGCTGATGCTCCCCTCCTAATGGGGATCCTCAGACCCATTGGCCAATGACTGATACGGTTCATTAATAGTCATTTTGACTTTCTTGAATATGTGATTGCCACAATGGTTCAGCGATGCAAGGATGAAAATCATTCCAAAGCCAAAACAACTCACAGCACAATTCATCAGACCCTTAAACCCCTGAGAAAAATTTAAGACATCTTTTTATCTTTCCAAACTACAGAGCAACAACAGAATAATTCAAGGAAGGGGTCTGGGTTCAAAGTCTAACTCTTCCACTTAGAAGGTGAGATTGTTCAGGCAGGGTTCTGACTCCCACAATGTCGTGGTTTCTCATTTATCAAATGGAAACAATAGTAGTAGTGTTGACCTCTTAAGGATTGAGGAATCATAAAGATGTTCCACATAAAGTGTTTTGCACAATGCCTACCACACATAAGCAATCAATAAATACTAGCTAAAAATGCAATCTACAACTTCTCAAACACAT
The DNA here is from genome assembly GCA_004024945.1 of Uropsilus gracilis. NCBI lineage: Eukaryota > Metazoa > Chordata > Mammalia > Eulipotyphla > Talpidae > Uropsilus > Uropsilus gracilis. The sequence continues at coordinate 9,398 of PVHY01033926.1, read as the reverse complement.
GGGTTTAGAGCAATAGTTGAGCAATAGTTGACCAATGAAGGGCAGGGCGGGGGTGGGGAAGGGGGAAGAAATAGCTGATAGGGATTGTGCCAGTTGCTCAAACAATTGCCTCTTGGTTTTCACTGTTTTTGTACTTTTTTTTTTTTTTTGAGACTAGGTCTCGCTATTTTTGCCTGTGGAACTGTAGGCTTACATTGCCCGGGGTACCACAGACTCAAGTAATCCCCAGCCTCAGCTTCCCAGGTAGCTGGGATTACAGGCACACGCCACCACGCCCAGCTATCTTTTTGGAACTAGGTCTCGCTACATACCCCCAGCAGGACTCGAACCACAATCCCTGGCCTTGGCCACGGCTTCCTAGTCTGCAGCCTACAGGCATGCACCACCATGCCTAGCCTGTTTTTGTACTTTCCCCCCAGAAATAATTAACCCTTCAAAACACTCAGTGTTGGCAAAGGGGTGGTGCAAGGACACAGAACATGGATGAGTGTCATCTGGCAGCATCTTCCTAGAAAGCAATTTAGGAGTTTGTATCCAAAGACTGAAAATTGTTAATACTCTCCCCCTCTCTCCACCCCCCAACTCCAAGTAATTCCACTTCTGGGAACGTATCCTCAGGAAATTTGCCATGCCTGGCCAAAGTGATTTTCTTAAAATAAAAATCAGATCATGTCACCTTTCTGCTTAAAAACCCATAAATGACTTCCGTTTCTTAGGATAAAATCCAGACTTCTTGTTACTAAGAGCCTACAAAAGGCCATAAAAGTTGGTTTTTCAAAAAAAAAAATTGCTGGTCTTCCCTACATTGCAAATATCCCCAGGGAAGTTTATTCCCCAACCAGATCCCCCAGGTCATTTTAGATCTTGTCTTCACAATCAAATCCTCATGCCTAGAGTGCACCCCGACTGATTAAATCCAAATCTCTACATCAGCCCAACATTGGCATTTTTTTTAGGTTCACCCAAGAGACTCTACTGCACAGCCATAATTGAAAAGCATGATTTTTATGTCCTAAGGCACTGAAAAGGTATTGGGAACCCCCCTACCATCTTACCTCCTAAACTATGTGGGTTATAAAGAAATTTTATTTATTTTTAATTTTTTTTGAGACTAGGTGTCACTATGTTGCCCAGGGTAGTCCCAATTCTGCTGACTCAAATGATTCCCAGCCTCAGCCTCCCAGATAGCTGGGATTACAGGCGCCTGCCACCATGCCTGGCTGCTTCTTCGAAACCAGTTCTCGCCAGGTTCCCCGGGGTAGTATCAAACCCACAAACTCAAGCGATTCCTGGTCTCTTGTCTCCCAGTGCTTGGATTACAAGTGCATGCCACCACACCATATAAAATTGCTCTATAAAGGCAATTTTAAACCACCGTGAAAAAAATAACTGAAAGGGCCGGGCATGGTGGGGCATGCCTGTAAGCGGCAGTCTAAGAAGCCGCAGCTGGAACCAGGAATCATGGTTCAAGTCCCGCTTGGGACAACTTAGCGAGGCCTAGTTCCAAAAAAATAGCTGGGCGTGGTGGTGCGTGCCTGTAATCCCAGCTACCTGGGAAGCTGAGGCTGGGGATGGCTTGAGTCCGTGGTACCCCAGGCAACGTGAGCCTGCAGTTCCACAGGCAAAAACAGTGAGACCTAGTCTCAGGAAAAAAAAAACTAAAAAAACCCTGAAAGTCCATTTTTTCCCATCACAAATACTCAGCTACTGCAAAACGTGTCTATACGCATGTACCTATAACATGGTCAGCTCTCAAAATGTTCAAGAATTTTTTTCTCTTGTCTCTTTTAGTGGTTCTGCTTCACTGGGTCCACTGAGCTTCTCCACTCCACAGTCATGGGAACCAGTGTTCTGTTCCTGAAACATACCGTCTCTCCATCCTCAGGGCTTTTGCCCTTGCTGTTCCCTCTGCTTGAAATGCCTTTCCCATGTTTCTGTCTTTCAATGAGGATGAAATGAGTGAAGTGCCTACGGTGCCCATAAGGAGGCATTCACTTTCAAGGTCATGTAAGTGCCAGCTCTGAACTTGCACATGTTGGTAGTGACTCCTTAAATTTGGGTCTCTAGGCACCTTCTATGCCTCCCCCTAGTCCTGATTATATTTTCTATGGCATGTCATGTCTTCTAAGAGGTTTTGCCTGGCCTCCTTGCCCGGCTAGGAAAGCTGGCTAGTACCCTTTATAGAGACTGTTACACACCTCTTTCCTCAAAAGCAGTCACCGCTCTGGGCAAACAGTAGGTTTCTTTGCACACATTTATTATCTGTTTCATTCTTAAATTACACTTTGAGCTACATGGACACAGAATCCACACCTATTCCACCACTACCCTCTCAGTCCACAGACAGCATAGCAATGGCCCTATCAAGCCCTGAAGAAATAGTTCTTAATGGAAGGAACGGAAATGATGCAAAATATGCACTAGGATTGATACAAAAGTATGAATCTCAGTTTCATTTATAATTAGTAGCCCCAAAATGGTACATTAACTCAAGGCCCAACATTGGAAACTGATTAAAAGTACATTGGTTATTGGAATGTTGTGCTGTCAAATTATATTGATAGTTTTCCATAAAATCAGGAAAATATTAGGTTTGCCTGTTTAAGAAAAAAGCACTCAACTCAAATAAACCTCTACTATGAACTCAACTCAGTTGGAAAGGAAAGATTTCATAGAAAAAAAGATTGGAAGATTATATTTATCTAATATTGATGTCCTGTGATGAATGGGATCATGGGAGGCTTTTCTGGGTTATTGCTAATGAATCCAAATTAGAATACAGAAGAGGTGCTGGCAAGACAAAATTTTTAAAAAGTAAAAGAAAGCATTTGATGAACATGTACGAACGAACAAAGAAGACATTCCAGTCTGGGCAGTGACCCATATAGACCAACTCAATAAAACCTCAGCTCAGGCACAGTCTTAGTTCTAATTAGAGAGACCAACTCCAGCTAATATTTATTGAGCACATACTAATGCCAAACACTGAGCCAAATGCTCTGTGTGGGTCACTTCCTGGAGTGCTCTAAAACCACGCTATGAGGTAGGTGTCCAAGAGGCAGTTTACAAATTGGGACTGTGATGCCAGCGGGAGCTGGTAGCAGGTGGGTACGGTCACCAGCAGGAACAGAAGGGACATTTGGTCCCAACCTCACATTCATCAAAGGTCTCAAATTTAGATCTTTGACGTTATTGCTCAGTGAGGTCATACAGAGTCCAGAGACACAGACAGGAAAGCAGTCTGAATTTTAAAACTGTGTCCTATTACCCACCCACACCTGTAAGGGTGATGTGTTAACACTTCATCGTAAAGGATGTTATCACCTGGTACATAGGTAATTATGTCATATCTGTAATTTCCCCCTCCTGGGGGAAGTTGTAAAAAAAGAAACTCTTAAAATAAACCAGAACTGTGTGCTGTTTGCCAGCTCTTAAATTGTTCATACATTCTGAGCCTCAAAAACTGTGAAAGTTGACCTCAGAGTCCATGTTAGCTGCTGGAAGACCCCCAGTATTAGAACGTGAACACTGGCTAACAGGAGTCCCCAATGCTAGGATATTCCTAGAACAGATCTTCCAAGTTTCCTAGGCAGGTTCTCAATTTTATATCCTGAGTAAACAAAAGATAAGACTTTCTCTTTTGTTTTCTTTAATCCCCAGATCTGGTGCAGGATTAACCCCAATTTGTCACCAAGAATCTAGGAATTTACATTCTAAAACAGGAGACTTTAACACAGAGTGATCCTTAAAACATTACCTGAAAAGCAAAATCAGAAAGACATTAAGGCAGATTTAAAAGGGAAATAAAACAGCAGCCCTCTTATTCCTGTTCTCAGCTAGGAAATCTTCGTCACAGGTCAGCCTCCTTCTGTCAGGGCTATTTTTATAGTGAGTTTTCAAGTTGGTGCTGGATGTATTTGGCTGGGAAACCTCATGACACATTTGAAACCTTGAGGCGAGGGCCAAGCTTCTATGAATCAGGGCAAAGACAGGCTGTCCCGCGGTTCCTGCACACTCCTAACAATAAAGCAGAGCACCCATAATGCCCGTTCAAAGCTAGTTGTGACTTAAAGTGACAAAAACACAAATGAATCCCCCAGACTTGGCCTTGACGTGCCCTACAATTTGCCTGGTGATTCTGAAGAAGCCTGTTCCTTTGCTTTTCAGGGTGAAAGCAGTTTCAGGGATATGTGCAAATAACACTGATCATGTAAAGAACATCTCCCAAAGCACTTGACTTCATTTCCATCAACTGTTTGCATGGTTATCATTTAATTTAATTATTAACTTAAAATTAAAGACTGTGAATCCTCCTTTCTATATGATTTTTACCAGTATGGCCTTAGCAGATTTTTTTTTTTTTTTTAAGACTAGGTCTCGCTAGTTTGTTTTTTCTGTTGCTGTTGTTTGTTTTTTTTTAGACTAGGTCTCACTATTTTTGCCTGTGTAACCGCAGGCTAACGCTACTCAGGGTACCACAGACTCAAGCAGTCCCCAGCCTCAGCTTCCCAGGTAGCTGGGATTACAGGCACGCACCACCATGTCCAGCTATTTTTTGGAACTAGGTCTTGCTGTGTTGCCCCTGGTGGGACTCGAGGATCCCCAGACCCTGCTGAGACTCCATAAGCTGTCATTTACAGGCATGCGCCACTGTGCCTGGCTGTTTTTTTGTTTTGTTTTGTTTTTTGTTTGTTTTTTTGGTTTTTTTCTGAGACTAGGTCTCACTGTCTTGCCGGGGGTGGTCTCAAACCCACGGACTCAAGTGATTCCTAGCTTCAGCCTTCCGAGTAGCTGGGATTACAGGTCCATACAACTGCACCCAGCCAGAAGTCATACATTTTAATCCATGGCATCCAGTGTCTTTGCCTGAGTCCTCAGCCAACAGAAGCCTTCTTCTTCTTTTTTTTTTTTTTTTTTTTTTTTTTTTTGAGATTAGGTATCGTTATGTTTGCCCGTGGAACTACAGACTTATGTTGCCCAGGGTACCACAGACTCAAGCAATCCCTAGCCTCAGCTTTTCTGGTACTGGGATTACAGGCATGTGCCACCACACCCAGCTACATTTTTTTGTGACTATGTCTCACTAAATGCCCCCAGCAGGACTCGAACCGAAATCCCTGACCCCGGCTGTGGCTTCCTAGGCTGCTGCTTACAGGCATGCACCACCATGCCTGGCCCCAACAGCCTTCTTAAATATCTTGCCTAAAGTCATGGCCCACCATGATCGGGCAGAAGGGAGAAGGTGTAGTGTGTACAGAAAGAGGAAGTGTGTATACATAAATTGAAGCCATGGGGTCTTTAATATTTGTTATCATGCTTGGGACACATTCAAATATGATGATGATGATGATGATGATGATGATGATGATGATGATGATGATGAGTGCAAGGGATCATCCAACTCATCATCATAGTAATAATAGCTAATATATATTGGGCTTTTGCTACTTATCAAGTATGGCACTAAGAATCTGTCACAACTGTCATTGTTCATCAGACCCAAAAACCAACACAGAAAGTTGATTGTTCTTTTTCCCATTTTACAGATGATAACCAGAAGCTTAGAGGACCCAGCTAGCTCAGAGCATACAGCTGGTAAATAACTGAACAGGAACTTAACCCACATGTAGTTAGTTGCCTATCTGTAGTTGCCTATTTTCTTTTTTCAACAATCAACTTAATCTATCCATGTGTATAAATAGCCTATTTTCTTAAAAAGTAATCATGTGTCACAAGTTTCATTCATTTCAGCGATAAAGACAGAGCCTACAAAGTAAGGGAGAGATACAGGTTTCTCTCACAATCCCAAAGTAGAAGGTTCCTATGTAGTATGATTTGGTTGGTTATTTTGGGGCCTGGGAATGCTACTATTATTAATTTATATGTAAAAAATGTCAAACATTCCCACATTCAAAAAATAACCTAGCAAATCATACCAAATAGGAGTGTTCTACCTTCATGCAATGGGGGAAACCTACAAATTTATATATAAATAAAAATAAATAAATAAACATATATTCTGTTTTAATAATAAGGACTTTTTTTTTCATATAAAAATTTTTTCTCTAGAGCTTCTTGCTGAAAGAAAAAGTTTTTTTAAAAAGAGACTAGGTCTTGCTATGTTGCCCAGGGTTGTCTCGAGCCTGCAGACTCAAGTGATCCCCAGCCTCAGCCTCCCAAGTAATTGGGATTACAGATGTGCGCCACCTGCCTGACTTTAAAAGAGAAAGTTTTATTTTTTGCTGAATATTTGCTGAATATTTTTATTTTTGTTTATTTTATTGTTTTTTGTTGATTGCGCACACACACACACACACACACACATATATTACATCGTTGTCTACCCAAGGTTGGTTCTCCCATCACCTTATCACAGGTAAACCATCTTCATCTCTTGTGCCCTCCCGTTCCCCGGATTTTACTTTCCTCCCCCTCTCTTCTGTTTCAGTTCTGTTGGCAGTTTTAAATTTGAAAAAGAAACTTTAGCTTCTATAGTTGAATGCTGTTAAGTGTCATCACTGAAATAATCCCTTTGTCCCAGGCCAAGGAGGCAAATGAGGGCTTATTCTGGAAGATTTTTTTATGCTAAAATAATTTGAAGGGCACAGTGGTTGGCCCCCAGGCATGCCAGCTCTCACAGGGTCCTTCCTGCCAGGACTTGGAAGCGATTGCTCAGAAAAATCATGACTTGAGGTGGCTTTTGGATGAAAGGGAAGCAGATGGCCGAGTATTACATCACCTTGAGTGAGGAAAACAGAAACATGAAAATAACAGAATCATCGACAAATAAAAGCCTGATACCAATCATCAGTAATATATTTGGGAAGTGTTTATTCTTGGAAAATACCAATATCATTGGGAAAATACCAATAACATTGGGATGCAAGAGAAGGAATAAGTGACTGGGCTATGTGATTTAAAGCAGACACTGCCTTTTCCACCCTTTTTGTTAAAATAATAATGGCTACTTACTAGGAATGTTAGTTCCATTTACCCTAACCACCACCATTCGTCAAACTATGGGAAGAAAATATGATCAAAAAACCCTTTTTTCACATAGGAAGAAACTATGAGCAGAAAGTTTTCTGAGTAATGTGCCTCCAACCATTCTGCTGCTGTGTGGCAGTACCTGCTTAAGAACACTGGGCTGTTTTATGCTAAAGATAACCCCTATTTGGGCCAGGCACGGTGGCTCGTGCTTGTAAGCTTCAGCCTATGAAGCGGCCGGGGCTAGGGATCGCGGTTCGAGTCCTGCCTGGGGCCCGTATAGTGAGACCTAGTTCCAAAAAAATAGCTGGGCCTGGTGGCGCACGCCTGTAATCCCAGCTACCTGGGAAGCTGTGGTACCTTGGGCAACGAGAGCCTGCGGTTCCATGGGCAAAAATAGCAAGACCCAGTTTCAAAAACAAAACAAAACAAAACAAAACAAAAAAAACCCTATTTGAAGATCATCTGAGGGACAATAAGAAGTAATATTTTCCTGACCTTTCAATCATGTACCAAAACAATGCATGCAATCCCAAACAGCCAGGCATTTTTTGCAGCTGGATGCTTTTTGGATAATCAGTCTTTAAAATTTTGTTTTCTTGAAATATTTATCTCAGCTGGGCACGGTGGTGCACGTCTGTAATCCAAGCACTGGGAAGCAAAGAGGCCAGGGATCTCTTGAGTTTGCAGATTCAAGACTACCCCAGCAACATAGCAAGACCTGGTATCAAAAAAGCAGCCGGGTGCAGTGGCAGGCTCCAGTAACCCCAGCTACCTGGAGGCGGAGGCTGAGGCTGGGGATTTCTTGAGTTTGTGGGATCAGGATTACTTGGGCAATATAATGAGACCTAGTCTAAAAAAAAAGAGCGAGAAAAGAAATATTTATCTCAAAAACTCTGGTGGTTCCCGGAAGAGTGAGGGCGGCCCTTAGCTCCTTCATGTCTGGGGCCGGGGATGGCACCTCATCACGGTGCACAGGCGGGCAGGGGGAACTCGGGACCATGCTACCCAGCCTGGAACTAGTCAAGCTGGACTGGGAGGCGGGGTCTGGACCTGTGGCAGGACCTGTGGCAGGCCCGTGGGTGGATGAGGCTCTCCCAAACTCAACTCCCGCCAAGGGCCTTGGAGTAAGCACCCACTTGGGGTCCTGGGAGAAGGAGGGTGGCCCTTAGCTCCTTCGTGTCTGGGGGCGAGGGTGGCACCTCTGCCTGCAGGCTACGGGCAGTGGGGGTCCCCCTCTTGCCACTCCCACTTCTAACAGATATCACCGGAAAAGAGAAAACCAACAATCTACTGACACAGGAGAAAAGAAGAACAAACAAAGGCTCTGGTCATGATCGTCACCTGGGTGAGACCCAAACTGAGCAAGATCAGACCCACAAGACATGACTGTGAGATTAGTCACATAAGTGACATAGCAAAGAGCTTTGCTTACAGTGTTCTAGGGGTTAATGAAACAAGCCCCTGATCCAGAGATCACACCAAGGTGAACGAAGCGCCTCCTTCTCCTGTCTGGGAAAGAAAGCCTCAGAGAAGGGGCAACAAAACTGTAAACCACAAGAGTGGAGATGGACAAACCTCTTACAGGTGTCTGTCCCCACCGTGGAACCCCACTAACACCAATGGCCAAGAGATGGGATCCCAACATCAGATGCCAGAGCTGAAGGGCTTAAAAGCAGCACCAAATGACGGGCACCAGAGTGGAAGAGGCAGTCAGCATGAACGAGGAGGCACAAATACCAGCAACCACACAGGGCTGAAGGAAAGGAGACTGTTGGGCCGGGCACGGTGGTGGCTCGTGCCTGTAAGCTTCAGCCTATGAAGTGGCTGGGGCTAGGGATCGTGGTTTGAATCCCACCTGGGGCCCGTAGCGAGACCTAGTCCTGAAAAAAAATAGCTGGGCATGGTGGTGCGCACCTGTAATCCCAGCTACCTGGGAAGCTGAGGTTGGGGATTGCTTGAGTCTGTGGTACCCCGGGCAACGAGAGCCTGTGGTTCCACGGGCAAAAATAGTGAAACCTAGTCTCAAAAAATAAGTAAATAAATGGATGGATGGATGGATGGATGGATGGATGGATGGATGGATGGATGGATGGATGGATGGATGGATGGATGGATGGATAGATAAATAAATGGATAAATAAGTAAATAAATGGAAAGGAGACTGTTGATTTATAGGGGAAAATGCCACAGGGAAGGAACCTGGAGAGCAGCGCTACACATCTACACCTGCCCTACAAGAGGTCCCAGATGAGCAGGCACCCAAACTGCAATCCCTGGCCCTGGTCATGGCTCCCTAGGCTGCCACTTACAGGCATGGGCCACCATGCCCAGTCTATAAAATTAATTATTTAAAAAAATAAAAAATGAAACTGTATACATACTTGAAAAAAAGCCGGGCACGGTGGCTC
>PVHY01033925.1:0-10762 GCA_004024945.1 Uropsilus gracilis | reverse complement strand
GCTTCACGGTGCCGCCCAGGCCGGCTTGTAAGTGGCCGCAGCCACTTACTTACTGGTGGGTGGGGAACCACCCCTCACCCCGTTCCCCCACGGGGGAACTCACCCATTGGGCCTGGACGCCCCTCACTCCCCCCTGGCAAGGGAGCGCCGAATGCCATGGTGCCCGTCTGGGCCGCGGGCAGCCGCCTCCGTTGAATACGTTTCTATTAAGGTTAAAATGTGGGTGTGGAAGGGTGTGGAAACCAGTGCGGCATTATTTAGCAAAGAGGACCCTGAAGTCCCCAAATATAATAAACTAAAACAGCTAAACAAAACCACCTCAATAGAAGGAATTTCAATAAATAAAGAATTATTTACTATGGTCAAATGTAACAGATCCATTAGACTGGAAAGGCATCCAGAGGCTTTGGCAGTGGGAATCCCTGGAATGATGGAATGAGCATTGCCAGAGAAATCACAGCGCAGTAGCTTGAAGGGGAAGATGGTGATCGTACTAGGGACAACACAGACTCGTGTCAGGATGGGTCACCGAGAAGGGACTCAGCACACAGAAGCATTTAGTATGTGATGAGGTAGCTTGTCAAATCAGCCATAGCGGGTGCATGCTTGACAAAGGGTGATGTAGCATATGGGAAAAACCGAAGCGTTCAATCCTTCTACCATCCACCACCTTAAACTCCAGATGGAGGGAATATTTCAATATTAAAAAACAAAAGAGCTGGAAGAAAATAGACATGCACATCACCTTGGGGATGGGTGAAGCATTTTGGATCTTGACAACAAAACTGGCACCTTCAAAAGAAAATATGGATAACTGGACTTCATTAGAATGAAAATGACAGTCAATAAGATGGAACGATTCATAACCCACAGAAAAATACTTTCATAACAGAGAGCTCCTATAGTCAACAATGAAACACAACCCACAGATGACTAGGAATAGTGATTCACAGAAAAACCACTGTTAAATGCCAAAGGGAAAACATTTTAACCTTAATAGAAACGTATTCAAGATAGTGAACTACTCCCACTTTCTCTTTCCTCCCTAAATCCCACTGAAATTACATTTAAAAAAAATGAAACAAGGAAAAGAGAAGTTTTCCAAAGCACTGCTGGAAAGCAGAGAACCATACACAATAGATTCACTAGAAGCCCTGTACTTCTCGCTTCCTCTCCACTCTGGCCCCATGCTTCATGCAGGCTGCCATGTTCTCACAGAGCCAAGGTCCTTGCCAGGATGAACAACCTAGGCTTGGGCACACAAGAGGTCTCTCACCACCACTTCCCTTGGGTTCCGTTTTAGGGAACAAACATGAGTGTAACTGGAAAACCAACTCCAGCTTTGTTGAGCTGGTGAAGACTAAGAAGCCCTATGGCAGACTTTTGTTTGAGCTCCCTCAACCTCTCCTTCACCTTCCTACTTGGAGAGCTTGGAAAGTCCCAAACTAACTTCCCACTCTCCCTTGCTGCTGAAGTTCTGGATATAGACTGGATCCCAGCAGTCTTTGCACCTGTGCTATAATCCACTCTGAAGCCAATGATTCCATTTTATACAAAGGCCCATTTCACATTCCTTTGCGTCCAGACATGTTGGCTGATATTTGTGCCTCTCCATGGAATGGCCCAGCCTATCTGCAGCCTAAAACTTTTCCTTCCCAAACCTACTCTGTACAAGGAAACATCTCCCCCAACTCCAGGATATGCTCTGTTCTTCCACCTGCCGGAGCATTGTTTCTATGACTCCCGTCTTTCTCAAAAACCCTTTGGTAGTGTTGCTGTTCCAAATTCTACCTCTGCAGTATCTCTTCGCTGTTCATCCAAAGGCCATTTACTCCACGAAGCATTTCGTGAACACACGCAGCCTAGGTCAAAAGCAAACGGCGAACACGTGTAGGATGCAGTAATCCTTCACACACATTTGGTTTTTCCTTTTTTTTTGTTTTTTTTTTTTCCGGAGTACCACAGACTCAAGCAATCCCCAGCCTCAGCTTCCCAGGTAGTTGGGATTACAGGCACGCGCCACCACACCCAGCTATTTTTTGGAACTAGGTCTCGCTACGGCCCCAGGCGGGACTCGAACCTTGATCCCTAGCCCCGCCCGCTTCCTAGGCTGAAGCTTACAGGCATGAGCCACTGTGCCCTGGTTTTTCCTTTGAAAGAAAGGTTATTCCCTGGGTGATTCGCCCTAGCAAGGGCCTCGACTCTGTGAGAACATGGAGGTCTACATAGTCTCTTCCTTCTTTCATGCTTCTCTTTCAGGTCTCATACTCTTCTGCATGTGAATTTGTTTCATTTCTGACCTACTGGAAGCTCCGTGAGGCCTTAGGTTGTCTGGCCTAAAGCTGTCCTGGTTTACTCAGGGTCAGGGCTTTCCTGACTCATGGGTCTCTCAGTGCTAAAACCAGTCAAGTCTCAGGCAAACCAGGTAAGTTGGTCACCCTAGTCCTGTCTGTCTTTGACACCATGATTCTTTTTTTTTTGGAGACTAGGTCTCACTATGTTGCTCATAATGATCACTCAAGTGATCCCCAGCCTCAGCCTCCCTGGTAGCTGGGATTACAGGCTCCTGCCACAGCATCCAGCTGATTTTTCGAGACTAGGTCCCGCTATGTTGCCTGGGGTAGTCTCGAACCTGAGAACTTAAGCAATCCCTGGCCTCTTGCCTCCCAGCACTTGGACAACAGGTGTATGCCACCATGCCCGCCTGACACCATGATTCCTCAGAGAAAACAGATGTAGGGTAACATGATGGCTCAGACATGGCCTCCACAACGCATCTTTCTGCATTTCTTTTCTTTTCTTTTTTTTTTTTTTTGACACTAGGTCTTGCTATTTTTGCCCATGGAACCGCAGGCTCATGTTGCCCGGGGTACCACGGACTCAAGCAATCCCTAGCCTCAGCTTCCCAGATAGCTGGGATTATAGGCGTGCACCACCATGCCCAGCTATTTTTTTGGAACTAGGTCTCGCTACGGGCCCCATGTGGGACTCGAACCGCGATCCTTAGCCCCAGCCACTTCATAGGCTGAAGATACAGGTATGAACCAATGTGCCTGGCTCTTTCTGCATTTCTGCTGTGGGTAGACACTAGGTCCAAGGCTGTGGCTTTTCCACTAAAGGAGAACTCATGTGATCTGGTTATAAAGTGACTTCAAGCCAGAAGATAAATGTTCTATCCAAAAGGGAAGATGAATCCTGAAATACAGGATCTGAAGACACTTGGAGAATCCAGAGAAGGGCCTATGGAACAAAAAAGGTGAGGCTCATTTTTAAGTGAAGCTTCCAAGCCCTATTCTTCCTTCTGTTTCTCTGTATCCATAGGCACGTATTCTCTTCTCTGTGCCTCAGTTTCTATATCCACAAGGTTGGGCTTAAGGGACCCCCACTCATATATCTTTCTTTTCTCCTTTTCTTCCTACTTTCCCTTCTCCCCTCTCTCTAATTTCCTATTGTCCACTTATTCCTCCTCCATCATATCTTTTTTTTTAATTTGAAAAATTCATTTTATTGATTTGTCACATTTGTGCATTAATTGATCCCTCCTCCCCCCTCCATATCCCCCCTCCAGTCACTCCATCTCCCATTTTTCTGCGATTTGTTGGTTGGTTAAGTTGATGTTTGGTTGTTCGTTGTTTGGCCCGTTGTTCTCTTCCGATATCTGGTAAATGTTTGTTTTGTTTTTTTTTGCATATATATGTATATGTATATTTATATTACATTAGTCCATTTCCATCATATCTTTCTTACTAAAAGAAAAGGAATTACTAAAAATGAGGCAAAAAACCCCAACATTATACAACTTAGAAAAATCACAAAACACATTAAGTTTTCCGGCAGAGCTCAGTTTATTCAAAAGCCTTCTTGGTTTTCCTTGTCCGTGATCATTCTCTGAAGAGTCAGAATTTGGATTTGCAGAGCTGATGTGCAGGTGGATATGGAACATTCTACTTAATCTTAAGCCTATGGTCAAATGAAACAAATGGTCTGACATCCCTCCAAGGATTGACTATTGCAGAGTTGCGAATTCTCCCCCAGCAAATACCTCATCTGGCTCTGTTGTGCTCGGGCAAGCTAAACAGGCAGTGATCACCTCCCTCGGACCTGCTGATTAGATAAGCCTCCGGGAACAGGGAAGACAAGGACATTAGATTAAAAAACACAAAATGAAATGCTACTTTTACAGTATCTATGAATAGACAAAGACTTTTTGGCTCTAAAATCTTGGATGAGGCCACAGAGGAGGACCTGGATTAATAGCAGAGGTAGGAAAAAGGAGAGGTGTGTGGGTTCCAACAGCTAAGCCCACCCCAAAGGGCTTAGATTCAAGGACGCAGGAGCAACGAGCTACCAGTTGGGGGTAAGTACAGTAGCTTCAAAATATATGAAGTTACAGCTTGGCTATAGTTTCTGGTTTGAGAGCTGAGTTGCAGAGGTGGAACTATGCTATATCACCCACTAAGGGACAGGTGAGGGATCTTATAGCTTTCTGGAAGGTCTGTGTAAGATGTAAAGAACAAAGATTGGGAACGATCTGATTGTTTAAATTAATTTATAACGAATCCAGCTAGTAATGGCCAAATACTGTCATGAGCAGCTCGTCCTTAGCATGTTACTATTCTGCTCTCCCCTGTGCCGGATTTCAGAGAGGGGAATGTGTGTGCTCATATCCTTCTGCTCAACATCAGCCTTCTCCACTGAAGGGCTGAGAGCCATACCTAGTTATAGTCTCTGTGTAGGGATCTCCTAATGCATGCTGAGGAAAGTCAGAAAAGTCACAGTAGTTGGTCATTTGTCTACGTCATTTTTTTTTCTAGTTCAACAAAACTATCGATATCATTTTCTTAGAGATTCCTAAGACAGGAAACATATATAAAACATGTTTCAGTTTGGATTATTATATATGGTGGCCAGTATCATTACTGAAACAAGACTCAGACCAAGGGTAACCAGAACAATCATGTAACTTGTTTAAATTTCTTCCAGGGGAAGAGCCAAATCTAGCCTTAAACTTAAAACAAACTTAAACATATAAAAAACATTGTATAAAAATCCATGCTTTCACTAAGCTTTCTCATCTAAAAGAGACATCCTTTTTTTTTTTTTTTTGAGACTAGGTCTCACTACTTTTGCCCGTGGAGGCTCTCATTGCCTGTGGTACCACGGGCTCAAGCGATCCACAGCCTCAGCTTCCCAGGTAGCTGGGATTACAGGCATGCGCCACCACGCCCAGCTATTTTTTGGGACTAGATCTCGCTGTGTTGCCCCAGTGAGACTCAAACAGCGATCCCTAGCCCCAGCCACTTCATAGACTGAAGCTTACAGGCACAAGCCACCATGCCTGGCATCGAATATCTTATTTTTTACTTTCCTGTCCTGTGAACAGGGATGGTGCACATCCTCAGGACCACAGAGGAAATACTTCAGTGTAAGTGGTATCACAAGGAAAATATAGTGACGTGTGTTCTCTGATGTGACGATTTTTCAAAGCAGAATCAATGGGTCTTGGGGTTCCTTTCCTGAACGCTCATCTACAGAAAAGTTTGCTTCTTCTGCTGTAAGAACTCTTTGTCCCTATCTAAAGAGTCAGGCTCTGTGCCATTTCTGCTAATTTGTTATTTCAGAAGCACATAACTTGGATGATTTTATATTATCATTTTTTTTTTTTTTGGAGACTAGGTCTCGCTATGTTGTCTGGGGTACCACAGACTCAAGTAGTTGCCTGGGGTACTGCAGACTCAAGTGATCCCCAGCCTCAGCCTCCCAGGTAGCTGGGATTACAGGCACCCACCACAGCCCCCAGCTGATTTTTTGAGACCAGGTCTCGCTATGTTGCCTGGGGTAGTCTCAAACCTGCGAACTCAAGTGATCCTTGGCCTCTTGCCTCCCAGCGCGTGGCCACCATGCCTGCCTTATTTTATATTATCCCGAGGACATTTTAAGATTCTCATACTCTATGGTTGGTTCACCTTGCTCCAAGATCTAGTAAAGCAATCCTTACTCCTGCCATTGTAAGACTAGGCTAGGTCATGGTTCAAGTACCGCTCGGGGCAAAGTAGTAAGACCTAGTCCCAAAAAATAGCTGGGCGTGGTGGTGCGCGCCTGTAATCCCAGCTACCTGGGAGGCTGACACTGGGGATTGCTTGAGTCCGTGGTACCCCGGGCAACGTGAGCCTGTGGTTCCATGGGCAAAAATAGCGAGACCTAGTCTCAAAAAAAAAACTTATCTAGGTCAGCCAGCACCCTCCTCTGTGTCTCAGTTTCTCTTTCCTGAATCCAGAACGGGAGCAGTCCTTGCAGAAAAGCAGAAAATGACTGTCCATATCTACTCATCTCCACCCCTTTCGCACTATGTCTGGGTAAACTGCAACACTTTCCCTGTCAGACTCCCTAGAACACTGGTTCCCACTTTAGGAAGCGTCCATGAACTCAACCAGAACTTGTTATTCGCCTTCTATTTGCTGGGGATGGTATGAGCACAGACCTAGAGCTGTCTTCTGTGGGCTAATCACTTTAGGTCAGCAGCTCAGCGAGCAGCTGTTTCAGTTCCACTGTAGACACCCAAGACTCTTTGCAGGGTTGTGAGGGCAATGTGACGACAAACAGCACAACATAAATGCCCTCAGCTTACTGTCTAGTGGGAGATGCAACATCCACGCCTGCTAAATAACACTTGAAGGTACTGAAAAAGCATGACTCATGGGGCAACATCAGAAAGACACCTGATCTTGGCTTATTACTGCTTTTATTTTATTATTATTATTATTTTTTGAGACTATGTCTTGCTGTTTTTGCCCATGGAACCACAGGCTCATGTTGCCCGGGGTACCACAGACTCAAGCAATCCCCAGCCTCAGCTTCTCAGGTAGCTGGGATTACAGGCGGGCACCACCACACCCACCTATTGTTTTGGTCTCACTACATGCCCCAGGTGGGACTCAAACTGTGATCCCTGACCCCAGCCGTGGCTTCCTAGGCTGCCATCTACAGGCATGCGCCACCATGCCCAGCGGCTTATTACTGCTTTTAAATTTATTCTGCAGGCCTAGGCTTGGCCCCTCCCCTTGGAAGAAATTGATTTTTTTTCTTTTTCTTTTTTTCTTCTTATTCTTTAAATCAAAACCTCAGTAGATGGTTGTTGGGATGCCCCCACCTCCCTCTGACGCCCCCTCCGTTCACTCAGACCCCTCTCTTTGTTACTTGCTAACCTGTGTTAAGTCCATTAGTCTCTTTCCTGCGGCAGTGTCCTTTCACTGGGTGAGGGACTGTGTTCTTGGGACCAGGTGAACCGTGCTGGTAGGCTTTCAGTGTTAACCTTGCACTGGGAAGCCAGTCTGTATTTATTTGTGGTCTGTCCATGTGTTCTCATTGCTGGCTGTCTTCTCCACGCCATTCTGTGTTGTTTTGCTGCATCTTCACCTTATAGTTCTGGTGCCTGGTTTAGGGGGCCTCACCCCCAGCCGTTGTTGGTGAAGTTTCTCTGTGGGTACAGGCATCTGTGAATGACCGTTGCCAATCATCTCTCCCTCAGTTTGCAGCTTTGCTGTGAGGCGAATGCCCCAACTCTGTGGCCTTCCTCTCCCGTGGAAGAGGGAGTGGTGCCTTGCTCTCTTAGATGGTGTCTCAGAAATGAGATTTTGGCTCTTCCAGTCCCAGTGGGCGCGTAGGTGTGACTCTGTGACATCTTGTCTTCCCCTGGAAGAAGAAATTTAAACAAGCTCCATGATTGTTCTTGGTCTCAGACCCTTGGTCTGAGTCTCGGTTCAGTAATGACACTGACCACCACATAGAATAATCCAAACTTAAATCTTGATGTAAAATTGAGACTTCGTCCCACCCCAGCTTGGTGTGGTCAAAAAAGAGACACCCTAGAATGGCTCATCATCTGACTAGGGAGTTCCTGGTTTGTTGCTGGGAGGGAGAGTGGAGGAGGAGAGAATTTCTCTCTATGCATTTGTGATCTCCAGCCTCACTAGGGTCCTCCGAGGAACGTGGTGAGTCTTTTACACATGTCTGGTCTAACCTTCCTGTTTCTCCCCTTGAAGGCTATCACTCTACCCCCCTCATTCCCCCTCTTTCCCAGCATCCTCTTCTCTCACCTCCTTCCTCAAGAAAAGGTCTACATGGGCAGATGGGAATTTCTCTGCTGCTGTTCCTACCCACACTTCTTCCTTCCTTTGCTTTCTTATCTTGTTTGAAACTGCCTTCCTCCTCCCTGGTCCAGACTCAGTCCTTCACCTCTGCTCTGTGTCACCAATCCCCCAAAAGGCATCAGTAGCATAGGTTCATCTGACATGAAATGCAAGATTTGGAGCCCAAGAATCCTCTTATGGGTAGGGCTATTCTTTGTTGTGGGGCCTTATAATTAATATTTACATGTATCATCATTCCAATCAAGGTTTAAAAAAAAGGAGTATTTTATCATCAACATTATTGTTTTTTATAGAAAAAACATACATCACCCAACATTGATCATTTTAGCATACAAGTCAACGGCACTAAGTACCTTCACCCTGGTGTGCAGTTACCATCCGTCTCCAGAAGTTTTTCATCATCCCAAATTGAACCTCTGTCCCCACTGAGCAATAACTCTCCATTCCCCCCTTTTCCCAGTCTCAGATAACCACAACTTTCTGTCTCTATAACTTTGGTTATTCTAAGTACCTCATATAAGAAGAAACATAGTATCGTCCTTTGGTGTTTAGTTTATGAGTATTAGGTCCTCAAGCTCTTGGGAACTGTAGCATGTCTCAAAATTCCCTGCCCTTTTTCAGGCTGAAAAACACTGCATTGCATGAATATGCCATGCTTTGTCTGTTTACTCCTTTATCAATGCACACTTGGGTTGTCCTACCTTTTGGCTGTTGGGAGTAAGGCTATCAATATTGGCATACATGTGTCTGCTTTCAATTCTTTTGAATATCTACCCAGAAGTAGAATTTACTTGCTTTTGGACAGAGAATATCTGTATGATGGACAGTATACAAGGCAGAAGAGGTGATACAGTGGCCTTTAACCTCTGCTGCCCCAGAATCATCACTGTAACTAGCTTCTTGACACTTCTTCCCTGGAGGGTCTATGCATTCATAGACAGATGGCATACCAGAAGCACTCCTGACACGCTGACTTTATTGCATTTGACATTTCTAAAAGATCATTTCATGGTACTGTTTAAAAAGTGTTCTCTTTATTTAAAGACTGCAGTTTTCCAATAGACAACTTCTAAAATTAGTCCCCTATTGATGGACATTATTTCCAGTGTTTTGCGGACACAAACAATGCTGTAGAAGTACCAGCACCGGGCATTCCCTAGTGCCCTCTTGGACATCCTTTCCATGTTTGATACCATTTAATACCCATGATGACCCCCTGACAGAAGTGCCAGGAAGTGAGTAACTTCCAAGTTGTGCAACTGTCTCTGTCCACACGTGGGAGTGTTTCTGCAACGTGACTTTCTAGATAAAGAAGTACTGTTACTCAAGGGTATGTGCATTTATTTTTTGTTTTCTTTTATTGTAATGGATCACGCACACATATTACATCGTTATAACCCCCAGGGTTCATCCACTACCTTGTCCCTTCTGAACCCTCAACTTAGTCTCTTGTCCCCCTCCCTCTCTCTTGCTCTATGCTTCAGTTCTGTTGACAGTTTTAATTTTTGTTAATTTTCCTTGTTCTTTTGTTTGTTTGTCCAGACTATAGGTGAGATGATCCCTTATTTCTCTTTTTCTTTCTACCTTATTTCTGCTAGTATGATTTCTTCTAGGGCCATCTATGTTGTCACACATGCTTCACATTTTTAATTGCCAAGTAATCCATTGTGTGCACAGGTAGGTGCATTGAAACATGTTTATAAATATTGCCAAGGTGACCCCATACTGTCCGTGCCTACCTGCAGCCTCACAAGCAAGCATACGTCCTGGGTCTCTTTCCTTCTGCTGCTGTGAAACTTCTTGATGCTAGCCAATCTGAATAACGGTGTTGCAGATCTAGTTAGACTTCATTCTTGTTCATTAAATTAGATTGAACACCATTTCAAACGTTTGTTTTACTAATAGGATTTAAAATTCTTGATAAAATGATTTCCCAGTTGATCTATAAAATCTATTGACAAGGTAGCCTAGAGTCCTTTATATTTCAGTTTATATATATGTGTGTGTATGCATATATGTGTATATACATATGTGTATATACACACACACCCCTATATGTGTGTCTATATACATATATGTGTATATAGATGTGTATATATATATATGTTCAGGTCCAGCCACTATGGAAAACTTTGGGGAGGACTCTCAAACTACTGAAAATGGAACTATCATTTCTTCCAGCAATCCCACTTTTGAGAATCTATCTACCCAAAGGATACAAAACACTAATTCAAAAAGACACCTGTGCTCAGATGTTTATTGCAGTGCTATTTACAATAGCCAGGATATGGAAACAACCCAAATCCCCCAAAACTGATGCATGATTGAAAAAAAGTGGTATATTTACACAATGGAATAATATTATGCAATCAAAATCAACAAATATGATGCATTTGTGATAACATGGATAGACCTAGAGGGAATCCTATTAGCAGAAATAAGTCAGAAAGAAATAGACAGAAGCCAGATGGTCTCATCTATAGATGGGATAGAGGAATAACAAATAAAAGGCCAAGAAAAAGTCAAAATAAGCAAACAACAGAACTGGGGCAAGGGGAGGAATGGGGGGGAGAGAGAAATCAGGGAAGGGAGGAGCACAAGAAGATCAAGAT
>PVHY01033924.1:0-10783 GCA_004024945.1 Uropsilus gracilis | reverse complement strand
CCTCGCCTCTTTCTGGCTATTTCTCCCCTCCCCCACCCCTTGTGTTACCTAATGAAAACGGTTAACTCATGCCCCTGAGCACAGAAAAGGCAGAGACCTGGCCCTGGGTCTCCCCACAGGAAGCTGCACCCCGGGTGGAACCTGAGTACCTTGCCACCTGCTGCTCCCAAAGCTGGATGTGCCTTGTGACCCCTTCACTGCCCCCCCCAAACCCCGGGACTCCAGAGGCGCCCCAAGGCTTCTCCCACAGCACAGCCTCAGGCTCTGCCCCCAGGACAATGCACTGCCCACTACCGGCCCAGCCACCCCACTGAGCTCCTTGCTGAATGACTCCTGGCCCTGGGTTCAAATCCTCCCTTGAGATGTGATGCAGTGCTCCCCCATCCCATCATGTTCTTCTCTGTGAAACAGCCCGGGTCGGGGTGAGGAGGAAAAGAAGAGCCCTAGACAGGAAACCTTCCCACGGGAATGTCCAAAGAGGCAAATCTGACCCCAGTCATGCCCCTGCTTCAACCCTCCCAGAGGTCTCCACAGCCCCTAGGATGGAACCCAAACTCTCACAGGTCCCTGCCCCTCACTACCTCTACCTCCCACCACTCACCACTTTGTTCACCTGTCCCCAGTCATGCTGGCCTCTCCTCTAACCATGGATGTGGTTGACTCTCCAGCACCTCAGGACCTCTGCACATGCTGTTGTCTCCTCCTGGAAAGTTTCCCCACCCCCATCCCAATCCTTGACTGAGTCATCTGCAGTTCACCTGTCATATCTCAGAAGAAATGTCACCTCCTTGGGTAAGTCTTCTATGTCTCTCATTATCACCACACCCTGCCCCAGAGTCAAGGTCAGACCCCCCCCAAACCCCTCTCATGATGTCATGGTGCCTTTCCTTCTCATCAAAGACCATGCATAATAACACAAGGTCTTTATTATCCAAAGGTGAGCCAAACAGAAAGTGATTTGAGATCAATCCAATT
Source organism: Uropsilus gracilis (assembly GCA_004024945.1). Classification (NCBI taxonomy): domain Eukaryota; kingdom Metazoa; phylum Chordata; class Mammalia; order Eulipotyphla; family Talpidae; genus Uropsilus; species Uropsilus gracilis. The sequence goes on along the minus strand of PVHY01033924.1, from coordinate 9,808 downwards.
AAATTGGTGAAGTTTCACATCTCTCCTGTAATTTAGCTAACAAACATTTGCCAGGGGTGTAACCTTCCTACTGCTCCCATTGCATTCAGTCATTAAATCTTCAGATCATGTTCCCATCTTACAGGTAAGACAGAGGCACAGGGAGTAATGGGCACCAGAGTTTGCTACCAACCATCTCATCTGAATCCCTCTCGTTTAAATCTTTCTAGATTTCATCCAGAAAATGAAAGTTTGATTTTTAAAATGTCAGTTTGGGCTCATATTTAGCTCCTTTGAGGTTACAGCTTATTCTCAGAGCCATCAAAGACTGAACCAAGTACTAAATGTTGCATTAATTTTCTTCATAAAATTGTGGCACAGTCAACATCCTTCCCTATAGGTTTGACTTTTGCAGGCTGATCAAAAGAGAATTATTTTCATAACACCTTGAGGGCTTCTGGAGCCTCCCCTGAGGCCTCAAAGGATGCTGACTGAGTGCCCCATTTATGCTGGGAGCTGTCCGGGGTGCTGAAATTACTTCCCCCGGGGCCATCACAGTCCAGAAACTTCCTGCACCTGAATACAGCCTAATGCCGGTGCCAGACAAGGAAAAGGGCTTTGGTCTGTGCTAAATAGACCTGTCCTTTCCAGGCCACGGAAGCAGAAAGAAGAGTGACTAGTCAATACTTTAAGAAACACATCCCAACTCTTGCAGTGCCCCTGCTATGCTAGAGATACGAGTCAGACTGGGGGCACTTCCCCCCCAGTCTCTCCAAGGGAGTGCACCCTCAGCCCCAAGTCCTCAGGGAGGGCAGATGACCACACCAAAGTCAGCAAGGAGACTGGTGAGACTCTCTCCTCCACTCACTCCCTGGTCTCCACCGTCCCACCCACCGACATCCCACCAGCTCCCTGGACTGTTGCTCCCACCCTAGAGGTCCTGCCTCATCTGATCCCCAGATGCCCTGTGGTCATTCACTCCAGGACTGTGGGTAGTGGCAGGAGACAGGGGAGCGAGGAAGACAGGAGTCCCTCAGAGTGTCTAAGACACAGGGGACCCAGCTTGTGCAACTTCAACTGCCAGTAAATTCACTCTGCTGACTCTTACCTGCTTTGCACACAGCCTCCATTTCCTTCCCACCTGCTGGTACCTGGCCCTCCAGAGACACCAGCTGACAGGAGATATGGGCATAGGCAGATCTGTTGTATCTGCAGACTGTTTACTATCCTCCTTATTCTACTTTCCCCATTTTTTTTCCTGTCACAGACCCTAATAAATACATTCCTGGAGGAGTGACAGGAACTTTGTTTTGGGGAGGGCCTGTTAACTTTCAACCTTAGATTGAGAATCATTTCAGATGCTTTCAGTAATCAAGACATCTTTCACTTTAATTCATTCATCAAAGTTTGTTTTTTTTTTTCTGGAATGTTGATTTGCTTCCTTTTTTAACTTCCTTTGTCCTTGGGGGAAGTAAATAGCAAATTGCCTGAATGTGGAATGTAGTTAGTGGAGCTGCCTTAATTGGCTAATTTGCTTATATCTCTACTGGAGTGCAATCAGAAAGTGTCTTTATAAGTTAAGTTAGTGACATGTCCTTTCCTTCCACGGCCACAGGTGGCATGGAGGGGGCAGGATTGGGGAAGGCTGGAATGTATGCCCACCCCCTCACCCTAAACAAAATGCCCTCATCTTCACACTTCAGCCACTGCAATGTAAGACAGCAGAAGCTTCAAACCTTGTAAGAGTCTTTGAAGCTTCTCAAACTGAAGAGGAAGCCCCTTAGTTTATGCTCCTGAGGCTTTGAATCCTATGGAGCACTGGCCGAGTCCAGAGGCCACCAGACCAGCCCCCATGGTCACCCACCACCGTCACCCAGCAGGCCACGTCCTCAAGGGCCTCCTCTCTCACAGTGCAGCCAAGGGGTGCAGTCCCTGATGGGGGAGGGTCCACCAGGGCAACCTCTTCCCAACTGTGTAGTGAGCAAAGGGCACGTTGCCTGGCTCCCCCTTGGACAGAGGTCCAGCTGTCTCCTGACCTCTCAGCCCAAAGGCCACCACCCTTCCCTCCACAGGCTCTCACTAAACAGCAGCTAAGCCATGGTCAGGATTTTTTAGATCTCAGAGTTCAGGTCTGTTTCTATTTTCTCTTCTTATGATTAATTGGTTTAATCATATTTCCTTACTGGGCATCATTATCTTAGATGACCAGCTTTTGTTTTGTCACCAAAGGACAGGTTTACAGCTTCTCTAAGCCTTAATTTTCTTGTCTTTTAAGACTGTTGGAAATAGATGAAGAGTGTGGCAGAAAGTACCAATCCCAGTGCCTGGTTCAGACAAGTTGATCAATAAATCCCTGCCTGCCTTCCTCGCTTCTCTCCTCCTTCCTCTCCAGCCTGACTCCATTTCTTCCTTCTTTAGTCCCTCCCCTCCTCCCTCTCTCTCTTTCTTTCTCGCTCTCTGCCTTATTATCCTCCTAAAGACAGAAAGACAACTGCTCTTTGGAACTGACTAGATCCATCCTTTAGATGGTAAAAGCCACCTCTGATTCTGCATGTCACACAGAGTCATGGCAACTATTTTTACAGGGCAGGCAAAGGGCCAAAGGCCCAGCCCTCAACCCCATTCCTCTTCCCAGGCTGAATGATGTGATTTTAGTTTTATTTTCCCCACTTATTTCGAGACATGTCAAAGCTACAGACAAGTTTAAAGAGCGCACAGTGAGGCCACACCCCGCATCCCCTTTGTCTTGGTCGCCAGCCCTAACCCAGCACCCAACGTGCTTCAGTCTCTATTATTTATGACATACATCTGGATTTTTTACCATTTCTGCCCTAAACCATTTGAAAATGTGGTACAAGCAACATGATATTTCATGCCCAAACACTTCCACGTGAAGTCCTTTCAAGAGAACATGATTCCCTACAAAGCATCTAAGCCATCTTTGCCCTCATAATATTTAATGGTGATGCAGAAATAGAGCTCAGTGTACAAATTTAGGGCATTTTTTCCATAGTCCCAGGATCCTACAAATGATCATGCTTTGCCACTGGCTTTGGGCCTCGTCTCCTGGATCAAGGCCTCCTGCTTTTTGTCTTTCATGATTTTGGGTTTTTTTCTTTCTTAACATTTCATCCTGCAGCAGCAATCTGAGAAGTCCTCAGAGCGATGGGGGCAGGTCTGGGAAACAGGCTGGAGTGAAGGGCTCTGGCCAAATTGAGAACCATTGCACATAAAATGAAATGGTGATTGATGTGAAGCAAAGGAATATGAAAAAGAATTCACAAGTCCTGATGATCGTGAAAGTAATTGAGAGAAGAATTAGTTCCTCCTCCTGGAAGAAGGTCAGCGGACCTAAGGGGTTGGCAGCTGCCGGTATAATCACCCCCTCGGATGCAGACTGACCATAGACAACAAAACCCCTGGGGGAAGTATTTGGGCAATCTCTAGGTATCCAAGGGTCCCAAAGCATCACCCCACACGTCACTCTTCAGTTACAAAGGGAAAAGGGTCCTTGCCACAGAGCGCTCCGGCTACACCACTTTCCCCGGGATCACACATGATGTCCCGTGACGGGTGGATGGACATTGAGGCCCCTCCTGGACAGGCCCAAGGAGCCTCCTCTGCAGTGTCCTGGCTACAGCACTGAACGGTGTCTGCAGGACACAGTCACCCAACAGACCGTGGGGATTGGGCCCCCTGCCCACAGGGCCCAGCTCAGTCTCACCTCACCCGGGCGGCGAATGACACTCCCCGCCCTAGCCCTGCCTGTGCCCGCCCTGTGCTGGGCCTACACATGGAAGCGAGCCTTTGCCTCAGGTCTGAGTCATGCTCAGGTCGGTGTCCTGGGCCCCAGACACACAGTCAGTCCCCAAATGACCCCCAGATGGTGGCAGCTTCCCCGCCACAGGGAAGCAAGAGAAACACATATCTGCTGTTTTCTTCTGCTGGTCACACCAGGTGGCCCATCCCAAAGTCCTCAGGGAGGTCGTGGAGGCGCCATCGTGGACTCCTTGCCGTCCAGTGAGGAGGGGTCAGGTCATGGGACTGGTCCTGGTGGGCTGCCCCAGGGACTCTGGCTGCCACCACATCCCAGGAGCATCCGCCCAACTCTGCAAAAAGGAGCTTCAGCAGTGGCCCAGCCCGGCTGCCACCCTAGGCTGTTGGGGAGCCAAAGTGGCTGCAGAGGGTTCAGCAGCTCAGACCTGCCTGGGGCAGCCAGGAGCCTGATTCCAGGCTCGAGTCCTGGGAGGTGATGGTCTGGGAAGCCGCCCTCAGGAAATAACAGGAGCTGGTGGAACATCCCCTGCAGCCTTGCCCTAGCACAGCCTCTGGGTGGCCCCTACCACAACACCCCCGCAGGACCCTGGCATCCCTCCCAAGGGGGCCACAGGATCCGTGTGACAGTCCTCACTGTCTCCCTTCCCTGCTCTCCTGCCCCAGCAGCCCGCCTCTCACCCCAGTCCCAGGGTTGGCTGCTGCAGAGTCCACCAAGGGTCCAATGTACAGCCCGTGGCAGCCTGTGGGAGGAAGGGGGCTGGGGGGTGAGGGGGCTATGGTTGCACCAAGTGTCAGGGTGCCTTGCAGTAAGGTTTAAAACTAAGTCTCCATTCCATATCCAGCAGGTGAGTCTGGAAGGCTTGACTAGATAAGGGAGTCTGTGAGGTCGCCATGAGAACTGGACCCTCAGACTAACCACCAGGCCCAGGAAGTATAGACTGGCTCCAGGGATTCAGAAGCAGGAAGGCCAGGACACTTTTTCCAAAGACCAGACAAACCAGCAGAAAACTGGCCCAAAGTGGTGCCCCAAGAAAGAGAGCCCTTGGGGACAGAATGAAAGTGCCTTGGCAGTGGGGTGCAGGCCAGCTGCTCCCTCACCAGGGGTAGCTGGGTCAGCCCAGAGGCCTCCATGTGGCCCAGGGCTCGACTACTTCCGCCCCCAACCAGCGAGGAGCAAAGGCAGAGAAGATCCCTGGGTAAGCCCCGCCCAAGCCTGGAGAGCCTGGGAGGGGGGTTTAGGTGGGGCTTTAGCCCCATTCACCAGCAGATGGTTGTTGCATAGGGCAGCCATCTTCAGCCCTTTATCAGTCAAGGCATGTTGCCCTCAGGCCCCAGTCCAAGGGTGGCTTGGGACTGCACATACAGGGCCATCTGGGCCCCACCCCCATGCAGGGAGGTACTGGCACCTGGGGGGGTGGGGGTGCCCTGCCATTTCACTCTCACTCCAGCTAATATTCAGGAGAATCAAGAACATATATAACACAAACCCCATCATAAAACGGGTGAGGAACCAAGTAAAAATCCAGCCCACAAGCCTGAGCTGGACACAGCAGATGGACAATCGAAAGAACCGATGCATTCGAGACAGTAGAAACTACTATAGAAACACATATCATGAAGCACACCTATGTGCTCACCGGGTCTGGAAGACACAAGACCTCATTTTGGAGACACCTTCTAAGAGAGCAAGCACCACTCCCCACACCACGGGAGAGGAAGACTGGGGGCATCGGCCCCATAGTAAAGCTGCAAACTGAGGCAGAGGAGATCATCTACCATGGCCATTCACCATTGCCTGTATCCATGGAGAAACTTCTCCACCGGCAATGGCAGGGTTGATCCCCCCTAAATCTGCCACCAGAACCATAAGGTAAAGCAGCAAAGGAACAGAGATGGGATTGGAGAAGACAGCCTGCAACAAGAGAGCATGGGCAGACCACAAATCGGTATAGACCGGCCGCCCAACGCAGACTTAAGACTGAAAACCTACCAGCCAGGCTCGCCCGGTTCCAACAACACAATCCCTCACCTGGTGAAAGGACACGGCCAAGGGAAAGAGACTAACAGACGTAACACAGACGAGCAAACAGCAAAGAGTGGGTGTGAGAGAATGGAGGGGGCACCTGCCGGGGGGGGGGGAGGTTTCCCAAAAACTCTTTAAGGAGGGTGTGACTTAAAGAATAAAAATCAATGAAACTTTAAAATAATAAAATAGAAAAAGAAAAAAGGAAGCACCTTGGGGGCTTCTTCCCACACGGGTCTCCGCCTGCCCCGCTCCTGGGCAGGGTGTTTCAGCAAACCCACCTTCTCTGCCCTCCACTTGGTGTCTGGTGAATTCTCTCAGCCCCGCGCCCCGGCCTCGCCAGGCCGTCAGAGGAGATCCCCCTGAGTGGGCGCCATGGAAGAGCCTGGGAGCCCAGGGAGCAAGATGTCCTGGGAGGCAGCAGGGGGAGGACAGTGTGGACATTCCAGTGATAGGCGGGTGCGGGGCATCTGTCCTGGGAGAACCAAAGGCCACTGTGGCAGGAGCGGGGAGCAGCCAAGAGGTGAGCAGAGGCCTTTGCACAGAGGAGGGAGGAGATGGCTCAGGCCAGCACCGTGTGGCCAGCTCAGCTCAGCCTTCCAGACCACTTTGCCTACTCTTGCTGCCCCTGAAGACTTCCCCCCACCACCTCTCTGTAAGAGCCCAAATCAGACCCTTCTGGGAACAACAGGAGCCCTCTACGGACACTGTCTTCCCTTGTGGACAGCTGTCTGTATAAGAGTTCGCATCACCCAGCTCTTAAGGACTCAAGACCCAGAGCTCTTATGGAGCCTTGTAAGGCAACAACACCATCACAGTCCACGAGTGTCCGCAAACGAACTGACTGTTCATGACACAAGCCTCCCAGATCTGCAGCTTCACGCCTGTGTCTGTCTCCGTCTCAGCCACCCTCCTTGACCTCCATGTCCCTGAGGACGACACAGAAACAGTCGCCCACATAATGCATAGGCATGAGAACCAGTGGTGAGTGAGAAAGCAAAGCTGGTCAAGGCTGCAGAGGCCATGACGGCTAGGGACGCTCCTCATGGCGCCAAGGACATACAAGCTGGCATGAGGCCTGTGGGCCAGCTGTGGGTGCCCTCCAAGGGTGATAATAGGTCTATTCAGACATGGACGGATCCTGAAATATTTTTGCAAAACTTAGGGTTTTTTTGGAGTAGGGAATATGGCAAGTAAATTTCAGTCAGGTTATAAGAAAAAGAAACACCCCTAAAAAGCCCCATCCAGTCTTTGTCCTAATCTTCTCATATAAGAAAGCATACTTCCCATAAGACTTTTCTTTTCTTTTCTTTTCTTTTTTTTTTTTTTGATTCTTGAAGCAAACCTCTTTATCCACACTTGTTTTACTCTTTGCTGTAAAAGTTGGCATCCCAATAAATTCTCTGGAAGGGATGATTTTTTTTTTTTTTTTTTTTTGGCTCACAAGGATGCCTGGGCTTGTCTGATAGCTCATGACAACCACAAAGAGCTTGAGAATGTAATATGGACATTTTTCTACAGTCCAGAAAATACGTGCTCCAAGGAATGTTAAAGACAGACAGACAAGCCAGAGATGCCTGTCTGCTGAGGTTGGTTGGACAGATAACAGGTGCAGATAACAGATCCAAGTGACCATCCTGTGGTGTGACCCCAGCTCAGGATTGGGAATGGCTGGTTTCTCTGGCTGAGGCCCCAGAAAGCCAGCATGTAGCCTGAGATAAAGGGCTTGCTGGCGTCACTGGGAAAGGGATGTGCTACTTAGCAGACAAGGCAGTACAGCCAGCTCTCTATCTGCAAGAAAATTCAAATTAAAATGGGTTCCCATTTCACGCCTCATCTAAAGTGAAATCTAGTGAATCATTAAGACTTCATTGTAAAAATATAAAATAAAAAATTTGATAAGAAAATTAAGGAGAACACAAGTACCGTGCTGAGCTCGGGGAGAAGCAACAGACCAAGACGGGGAGTCCTGAAGGCATGAAAGTACAAAGGGGTCTATTTGAATGTTAAAAGGTTCCACATCACAAGATTACATGCACACAATCTACAGATAAACTTTAACTCTATAAAAATAATTTGTAAAGTAAGTAATAGCCAAAGGACTCACTTTTATAGTAGACAGAGCATTGTTACAAATCAACTCCCCAAAGAGGAAAGTCATCAAAAGGGGGAATCCCAAGATAAAACAATGTAAGGAAAGAAGGAAGGTGGGAAATCGGGAAGGAGAGAGAAGAAAAACTAGAAAAGCAGTAGAGAAAGGGAAAAGCAGCAAGGCAAAGATGTTTGAATTCACCGGTAGTCAGGAAATTCTGTATTCAGCTTTGAGTTATGACTATTCCTAAAAGAGTTTAAAAGGACTATAAATCCTTCTGCTGGCTGGGCTGTGGTGGGGGTTGAGGTACTCTCCTGTATCCATGTAGAAATGTGGACTATCACGGTCTTTTCTGAAGGTCATCTGGCACCATTTAATAAAATTCTGGAAGTGCAAGCACCCTACCAATATACCCAGTTAATTGAGCTGCTGGAAATTCATCCCATTTGTACCAAAAAGTATACAGATTTACTGTAGCTCTTTTCATATGGGGCAGAACCAGAAGCAACACATGTTCCCGTTTCTGGAGAAGTGTGGCTGAATACATCACAAGTGTCTCTCCCCTGTGGAGTACTGGGTAGATAGACTGGGCGCCCTTGTAAAGAATTCACTTTCACTTAGAACTACGCATGCCTTCAAAGTGTTTCTACAAGAACATCCAGATACCAAGATATGTGCGTTATGTGATACTGTTTTAGTAAACAATGATACCTATGGTACTGTCATGTGTATATAAGTGTCTGTTGTAGGAATCTGGAATCCTACGAGTACAAAGAAAAACAGGAGAGATAAACACTAGTTTGTGTTGGGTTGGGTTTGAATATAGGTCATCTTTATTTATTTTTCTTTTATTGTGTGTGACTAGGTCTCACTATGTTGCCCAGCATACTCCCGCAGACTCAAGCAATCCCCAGCATCAGCCTCCCAGGTAGCTGGGATTACGGGTGTCCACCATTGCACCCTGCTGCTTTTTCAAGACCAGGGCTCGCTATGTTGCCCGGGGTAGTCATGAACCTGCAAACTCAAGCGACCCCAGGTCTCTTGCCTCCCAGTGCTTGAATTACAGGAGTGCACCACCATGCCCAGCTGAATATAGGTTGTCTTTAGAGATGGAGATAGCAGACATGAAGGGGAGAGAAGAATGTTCACGACAACATATCCCACGTGCTCTCATTCCAAGGACTGACAAATAAGAAACCATGTGGGTGTAAGGCAAGGGGGATGAACCAAATCTTTATCTGCCTGAGCCAATAAGCAAATCATGGATGAGAAAGGGATGCGTTGGTCAGGTCTCAAAGGATGAGTGAGATTTTGATGAGCAAAGATGGCAGCAGGGGGAAAGATGGAAAGAGAACCTCACACATGAAATGTTTTAGACAAAGGATTTAGGGAAGGGAAGATGCTTTACTTGTTCTAAAAACTTATGGAGCATCTATGTGGTAGGTAAAGTGTTTATATGGCACTAACGATTTTGCCCCTGAGGGAATCCGTCCTAGGGTTTAATATCCCCCCTGGAATGGGAGCACGACTTGTCAACAGGATGATGGGATTTCCCGCCCATGACGAGATTGTGCTGTAACAAAGAAAGAGGGGTCATGCGGATGTAATTAAGGTCCCTAATCAGTTGACCCTGAGCTCATCAAAGGGGAGATGAGCCTAGGGGGGTCACACCTGTGGTGTTGCACCCTCCCGGTGAGTGTACACACTTGGGTCCAATAGGCATGCAGAAGTGGGCACTCCTGGGTCTGGGAGGCGAGGTTAAAAGGGTGGCAGGGAGGGGGGAACACCAGAGAAAGAATGCCAGAGAGAACCCAGAGAGGGAGCATGAAGATTCATGAGGGGCTTGGAGCTGTGTTGCCTGAAAGCCTCCGAGCCCTGCCTGCCTGCCTGCCTGCCTGCCTGCCTGCCTGCCTGCCTGCCTGCCTGCCTGCCTGCCT
>PVHY01033923.1:0-10792 GCA_004024945.1 Uropsilus gracilis | reverse complement strand
GGCATCTCCCAGCACCCACTTCTTCCTCCTCTTCCCCTCTGGTCTGTGTGTCTCCTTCTCCCTGCATGCACTTGCCTGCTCTCCCTCATCCCACGTTCCCCTCTCTCCTCTCACAAGGCTTCCCTCCTCTTGCGAGGCTTCCATGTGCTTTCCCAAGTCCCTGCCCACAGTGGCAGCTGCATCTTACAAAGATGGGCCCATGGCCTCCCCAATTTTGCCTTTTTACGTTCCTACATTGCTGTTAGGAAATAGGAAGGGCAGCGTTTCTCCTTGCTAAGGCGAACCAGTTGACCCACTTTTCGTTTCCTGTCCTTGTCCCACGATACGAAGGCCACGCTCAGATAGCCACGTGCCAGCCTGCCCAAATCCCTGACCTGGTTCTGATCCCAGGCTTTTAATAAATGTGCTCACATTGCGAGGTTCATACCTCTTTCTGAATGACTCATTCTTGCGTGCAAACTGGATTTGACTCCATGTTTTTTAAGGGAGTATCCTCCTAAAGCGGCTCCCCCCCCCCCCAGCCATTTGAATCTTTTTTTATTTAAAGACACACTGTCCTCGAGAGGGTAAGTGTAAAAAAGACATGCCGCATCTTCCTGCCAGGCTGTTCTTTCTTAGGCTCTTCGAGAAGCAGGTTGAAAGTGCCGGAAGAAGGCAGGTAGCTATATTTGGCCTTCCCTGTTCCGTGATCTAACAAGGCATTGGAACAGGCAGCTCGTACAGTCTTAGGGGGTAAGCCTCGGACTGGGAGCCCACTGATCCTTTCCTCTTTGACTGTATCCGCTGCGCCTGGTCCACCCGGTCTTGTGGGCAGGGCTTGGAACCAGGCTGACCATGCTGAGAACTTCTGTATTGTCTTTAGTTCATTTGGTGATGACCGACATTGTAGACCTTTTATTTCCTCTTTTAAGGGTCACAAGGAGCTTGCGGTGTGAGGCGTGAATCCATCGACGGGAAGCAGCTCGGTGTTCACACAGCTCAGGTGTTCACACTCTATGCTGACACGCACCCCTCCCCTGTAGACACAGCGGTGTGCTACTAGCCTTTCAAAATCCATGAGCTTGTGCTGATTTCAGGCTTTCCGTAAATGCCTTCAGGGGAACATGTTACTTAGAAAGGACATTTCTGCAGGGAAGGGAGGGAGGGAAGGAAGGGCAGCTCTCTGGCTCCCTGGCCTTGGCATGTGCCCCGAGACCCATCAGCACAGAGGACAAGTGCTTCCTGCCCCTCGGGCCCCTGGTCACTGCACCAACACCCCCCCAACTCCCCTTTGTCAGTCAATCTTCTTGGTCACCCCATTGGCCAAGCATTTGATCTCTCATTTCCTCTAGACTAGAGTACAGGCCATGCACCCCATCTGCAGCTGCACAGAGAGTGGGGCCTGCCCCTTGCACCCCCCACCCCAGCCATACTGTCCCTACCTGTTGCCTTTGAGGGGCTGGCAGGAAAGCAGAAATGTTGACATCGAGTCCTTCAGCTTTCTCTTGTCCTTTCTCCCCACCCCAGCATCAGTGACGGCTGCAGGAGTCACGCTGTCAAAATTCCACAGTGTAATATTACCTCATGCTGGTGATATTGGGTTAAAAAGGGGCAAGTCGGGCACGGTGGCTTGTGCCTGTGTCAGCCTATGAAGCGGCTGGGGCTAGGGATCGTGGTTTGAGTCCTGCTCAGGGCAACACAGCGAGACCTAGTCCCCCCCCCCAAAAAAAAAAAAATAGCTGGGCGTGGTGGTGCACGCCTGTAATCCCAGCTACCTGGGAAGCTGAGGCTGGGGATCGCTTGAGTCTGTGGTACCCTGGGCAATGTGAGCCAGCGGTTCCATGGACAAAAATAGCGAGACCCAGTCTTAAAAAAACAAAAAACAAACAAACAAAAAAAAAAATAAAAAGGGCAGAAGCTGCTAACCACCAAGCCACAGGGAAATAACCTCTTAAATTGCAGCTTCTGCCACCCAGCTTTCTTCACCTGCGCATAGCAGTTACCTCTCAAATGCAGCTCAACAACAGGGTTTTATTAACAAGGGAAATTAACCAAGAAAATGAAAAGTCCTTAATACCACAAGTGGCCAGTTCTCTTACCCCAAGTACTGTTTTCAGTCCCAAAAGTCCCAAGGACACACCTCCATAATGGTGCCCTTTGCCCCCCCCCAAAACTGAGGCAGGCACTCTGCAAAGTCCAGTCTTTCTCCAGCATCTTCTCTTTGCTTTCTGAACTCTCTCCAGTGTTCCACTTTTCTGCTTCTCCAAGGCTCTTCAAATTCCTTCCACAATCACTGATGCACAAATTCCAAGTCCCTGGTCATCTCCAGGTACCTGCTCACAATGCCACCTTGCTATGGTGCCACACTCTCCACATCGGTCACTCTTCTACTGGTTGCCATGGCTCCTTGTCACCACCGGCTCACTCTTCCAGGGGCTTTCCCTGGCTAGGCCACATGGGCCTGTTCTGTCAGTCCACCATTCTCGTCTCTTTCCTTTCTCTCTCTTTTTTTCCTTTCTATCCTTGTTTCTTCCTTTCATCTGCCTTTGGTGCTTTTTGCTTCTTCTTGCACCTCTTTTGCTCAGACCTTGCCCACCAGGGAATTTTGGTGCCAATACAATTTCAGCTGTGTCACTCGCAATCCTGTATCACTGGGAGCAACCCCCATCATTTGCTTTTGTTTGTTTTTATTTCCAGGTGATTCCGGATGTGGCCTGTGGGAATTCCAGTTCAAACAGCTCTGCTGGGGGCCGCCTGGTGTCCTTTGAAGTGCCACAGAACACCTCTGTCAAGTAAGTGGGTCCTAGGGCAGATGCGGTTGAGAGCCAGTTCCATACTGTTTTGAGGATGATTGCTGTGTCATATAGTCTGAAGTCAGAGTTGGTGACCCACCATTTTCCCTTTTCCTCAGGATTGCCTTGACTTTTGGGGGCCCATTGTGCTTCTGTACAAATTTAAAGATCAATTCATGCTTTTGGGGATAAAATAGGTGGTTCTAGAGGTGATGATGCTAAAGTGAAATGAGTCAGGAAGGGAAAGATGGATCCTGGTGTTTTCATTTCATCCATGGTGGAATAGGAATAGCTGGAGGAAATGAACTGCAAGACACAGCAAAATTAATTCTTAGACTGAAAAATATGGTGGTTACCGGAGCGGGAGGAAGGGAGAAACAGAGAGGGGCTGGAGGAGCAGAGTGGAGGGAGGAGCTGATGGGAGGGGGGAAGCCCAATGCTGGTGTGGGACTGCGGTGGAGAGTGCGGGAAGCATGCGCACGTATGGAGTGTGGTGAGCCTGTGCTTCCAGATGACAGTTACATGAATGACCACCACATCAATAACCTTCGAAGGGAGAAAGGATTGGGGCCTTATGCTGGGTCATATGTATGGCCCTGGCCTGTAGCTCAGGCAGCTCAGAGCTATTCAGAGAGAGGACTTCCCTGCAAAGACAGGAAGGCCTGTGTCCCCTAGAAGAGGGTGCGGCCACTTCTGAGATGACTCCAGGGGAGATGGGGACGCAGACCCCAAGACCAAGGTCAGGCTGGTTGAGGTGAGAGAGGCTGAGGCCTTGGATAAGACCCAGAGAGGCTTTCAGTCGGCGCCTTTTGTCCAAGCCTTCAATTTGAGTGGCCCATTTGCTAAACTCGCTTGCAGAATGTACCCCGAACTTAAAACCCAATGTTACAATTTGCTTCTCAAAAACAAGCAGCCGGGAAGAGGGTTTCAATTTGTCTTATTCTTACACTTTTTCAAATTACATCCTCCCACTGTCACCAGTGGGGATGGGGGAGGAGCAGGAGGGGGCAGGATGACCCAACACTTACTGGATGTCAGGTGCTTTAGGTTGCTGGGGCGTTGGGGGTACTGGAGATTTTGGGGGTGCTAGGGAGTGGGGGTGCTTGGGAGTGGAAGTCCTGGGGTGTGGGGGTGCTGGCTAGGGAGTGGGGGTGCTGGAGGATGGGGATACTAGGGGTTTTGGGGAGTGCTGGGATTGGGGGTGCTGGGGAGTGGGGATACTGGCAGTGGGGGTGCTGAGGGCTTTGGGGAGTGCTGGGAGTGGGAATACTGGGGTTTTTTAGGGGTGCTTGGGATGCTGGGGTGTGAGGGTGCTGGGGCCTTGGAGCCAGCAGTTGAGCCTTCCACCTGTCAGACAACCCCCACTAAGTTTCAGTCCTGCTCTGAACTGTCCCACCTTGCAGCCAAGTCTCAGTTGCTGTCCGGTCTTGGGGGGAGATCAGCAGCCTGCTGCGCTGGCTCCCTCTAAAGGGGGCAGCAGGCATCGTCCTCTCTTCTGTCCATGCAGGTGATCGTGCTCCTCTTGCCCTCTGAACAATGAGGTCCGGGAAATGTTTGGAAGAGGGTGTTTGCTGCCCTGCCTGGCACCCACCCCCTGCCTTGCGCTCACCCAGGCAGGGGTAGAGCCAAGTGGGTCACATCCCCCAAGACTTAGGAGGGAAGTTCTGCAGGGAGTGAGGTGTGGCTGGGAGGCAGCTTCACCATCTACCAGCAGGGGGACCCCGGGCCTAAGCCTTTCCTCGCTCAGCAATTGCTGAGCCCCCCTGTACCCACTTTTGCCTTTATTCATCCTTTGTGAGCAGCCTGCTACAAGCCGGTGCTCTGTGTGGGGCAGCTGTGTTCTTCTAGAAGCTTCCATTCCCTGGGTCAGAGGAAGGAACGGCTGCTGGAAGCTGGCCTCAGGTCTCAGGAAGGCAGACACAGGAGGCTGAGTCCCAATGAGGTCACTTCCCAGGTGGAAGGAGACAGGGATGGACCTGGTGGGGAAAGACACCCTTGATCCCCAGCACCAGGTTGCAGGGGTGGAGGGTCGGGTGTGAGGCCAAGAGGAAGTAGAGGCGAGTTGACCAGCCTCTTCAGCTCGTTCTTTGCATTTTATGCTGGGCCCAGCGCCCGGGCTGGCACCTGTGGGAGCGCACCTGTTCGCCCTGAGCTGGACAGGGCTGTGTTCCAGGGGGCAGGAAGGCGCTGTCTCTGTAGCGTTGACCGGTGGTTGGAACGGTCACCCCATGCTGAGTTCTCAGCGATTCGGGGGGTCCGCTGTGACTGAGTGGGGGTCGCTGTGGGCATGGCCGGCGTGTGCGCGGGGTGGGCTCCCGTGGGGTGGCCGCACAGCCACGTCCTGCCCTGTGCGGGTGGACGGCACCTTTGCTTCTGCTTTCCCTCCGCTGGGCTGAACGTCCCTGCATGGGGCTCTCTGCTGACACCGTGCCTGCTTTCAGAATCCGGCAGGACGCCACGGCCTCGCTGATCCTGCTGTGGAAGGTCACGGCCACGGGCTTCCAGCAGTGCTCGCTCATCGACGGCCGCAGCGTGACGCTCCTGCAGGCGCCCGGGAGCCTGGTGCTGCTGGAGGAGGTGCTGGCTCTGGGCCACAACCACTTCATCGGTGAGTCCCTGGGGTCTCCCAGCCGTGGCTGGGGCGGGTGGGCCGTGGGTGAGGATTCTGCGGGATTCTGGCCGTCGGCCTCTGGCTGTGTGTGTAGTCAGAGCTGGTGTGTAAGGGGTGGCTTCTGGAGAGGCTGAGGGGAGCTGGCGTGGGTGCTGTGCCTGGCACCACCACCAAGGCATCCTCTGAGTACCAGGTTCTATGTTTTGACTCCTTGGTCCATTTTGGCCAGGCGTTGAGGGATGAACTGAGGCCCCGAATGCTGGTTTCTCAGAAGAACCTTGTTGTCCTTCCTGTAGGCCTGACCCAGAGCCCTGCCAGGGGCCGCCAGCAAGTGATTATTTTACGTCTGAGCTCCTTGGGGATCACAGCCCTCTTGGGGGGTCTCTCTGCCCACCCACCCACCCCCTTTTCTCCAAAGGTCACTTCTGACTGTGCACTCTTTCCTGCACATGGTTCAATCTGCTGTTCAACCTTCTGCACACACCCACCTGCCAGTGGTGTTTTGATTCCTCAGCCCTGGCATGGAGATGCCTCCAGAAAGCGGCTCCCACCCCATGCAGCGTGACGCCCGGGCAGTTTCCAGCACCCACCTTCCCTCCAGGTTGGCCTTCCCTGCCCTCCCTGTGGTCTCCATTCCTCAGCTAACAGGGCTGAGCTTGGGACCGGAAGCTTCTGTCCCGCCTCCTTATTAGAGCGTGTTGCCTCTCGTGTCTTGGTTACAGGACACAAGCTCCAGACTAGCTTCTCTCTGTCTCAGCCCAGTGCATCCAGCAGCCCTTTACATCCTTCCCAATCCTGGGTTCCAACACTCCCCATACAACGTGTGTCTCCTTGGGGGGCCCGGAGGTTGGATAAGCTCGTGGGCGTGGAAGTGTGCTGGTGAAGGTTAGGGGTGATGCTAGATTACTTTCTTTAGTTTCTTCTGAGATGCACTAAGTATTTTACTAAGATGTGGGGAAAATAATACATAAAATAAGACTAAATCTCATCTGTATGAATAGAGTGATAACGATAAGTTGACATGATGAAAGACTTAGCTCGCTATATTTTGTATTGCATTTTATATTTGATGAAAAGATTCCCCCCCCCCCCCAATCTGGGAATCCTGCTTAGGGAGTGGGGATGGAATAGCCATTTTATTGGGCAGAAAAAAAGAAGGTAGGGAGATGTCTGGCTGGGAATTGGACTGTTGGAAAAGAAAGGAAGGATTATTAAACTTCGGACTGGGTTTGCTACTAAGATGGACACCAGATTATGTAGCATTTGTGTGATGTGGTAATGTCAAGAGCCAAATCTATATTTTACTCCACAGTCTGTTCCAAACCATTGTGATTGGCTTCTGAGTCTATCTTAGCAATGTTTCTAAAAGGAAATGACTTGTTTACTCTGACAAATAGTTTCCATTTTATTTTCTATTGGTCTCTTATATTTTCTAAGCTTCACCTGCCTTTCTCTGAGATGGAAGTACCATTTCAAGAAAATGTTTGCGCTATCACTAATTAATTAAGGTTGAACTGTCATTAATTAATTAATGTCAGAAGATAGCCACGTGAAATATTAGCTTACATTTCATATTCTTTTTTATATTGGGGTGATGGAGTTGGAGATTAATACAGAAGGATTTTCCAGCTTTGGTAGGAAACTTTTCTTTTGAGATACAAGGAGCCACTTGAACTCCAATGCAATTTGAACTCATTTTGTTGACGCAAAATTCACAGAAATCTTTTGTCTTTACTTGAAATGTATCTTTGCTTAGAGGAATAATTAAACAAAATTCACTGCATGTAACAATATAAAGTAGGAATTCTTTCTCCAAAGTTATATTTTAGGTTATGACGAGGCGTATAACTTGCTGTATCAACTTTTGTTTCGCTGGACTTTTGTTTTCTGTTTGAACATTTACGACTGGCTGTCTTTTAAAATTCCCTAAATAGAGCTTTCTGAGTGTTCTGATGCTTTGTAACGGAGAGTACAGCCTTCCAATGTTGCTGTTCTCCTTAATAGCAGCAGACAGAGGCACAAGGCAGCTTCCTCACAATGATGAATTGGCTGTTCCCATGCGTTGGGACTGACAACTCCTATCAGAGTCTTTTTATCTTAAACAAAATTTATCTCTCGTGATCACTGTGGGAACTTTGTGCTTGCGACTTCAACATGGGTTTCAAGCTCTCTTTGTTCAATTTTTTTCTCTAAAGCAGTTCCTTAATGTCATTGGTCTTTATATTACAGAGCTCTGTAGCCATGAATACGTTTTTACTAGGAACCAAGAGTTCATTTTAAAGAGGACAAGAGCATCCCACTGATGGCTGAACAAGTTGACTAGTACAGAAGGGAGAACGTTTCCTTGCAACAGCAGATTAAAGCCCCAGTGTTAGATGCCTGCGTCCTCATGTAACTATGCTCATTTCATTTGTTCATTCATTCATTCATTCATTCATTCATTCATTCATTCATTCATTCATTCATTCATTCATTCATTCATTCATTCACTTTTTAGAAAGAAGCTTCTCCCCCTTTCATTGTCAGTAGATCCCTCACTGATGACCAGAGGCATTTTAATATGTCCGTGCCCCATAGCAGAGGGGCCCCTTCTGTGTCCTCCGAAGTCACACTTGGCAGCTGTCCCCAGCTTTGCACAAATGTCCTTTTTGAAAATTGATGGCTTGGAGGCCTCATGTTAGCGGTCTACACATTCTAGACCTATGTGTAGACCTATGTGTAGCTACTGAGCTTTCATTGGATCTATTTGAATGACACCACCCTTACTTTTTTATGGCTTTATGGTTTTATGGTTTCTTTCATTCCCATTGCCTTACGGGTAATCACACTGCTTCCCAGAGAGAAGGAGCTGGTGGAATATTCTAGAACGTGAGCATGTGACTCTTCCCTCTGCCTTGGTGAGGGCTGTTCCCTCTATGCCACCACCGAATTTCAGCTCTTCTCCCCTCGCCTTAATCATTCCTCCTGCTTCTTCTAAATATGTTTCTTGCAAATATGTTATTTGCTTCATGCAATGTTTTGGGGTAAATAGCTAACTTGACCTTTGTTTAACATAATCGGCTCTGTGGGGGGCATCGGAGGTGCTCATTAGTTCCTCGAATGATTCATGCACCCCATCATTCCTGTTTCCACATGGGAAGGACTCGTTGCTCCAGCATTGCCCTGAAGCCAGTTCTCTGTCTTACCAGCTCGCTTGTCTCTGACTTGGTGCTACTCAGAGCCTGGTGTGATGGAGTGTCTCAGGGTTGAGGGCAAACCTGGTGTCTGTGCTCCAAGGCTCCAGGTGAAGCCTGGGTTCCTTGCCTCGGCTTTTATTTCCCTGTGTCCATTACTCTTGGGTGTATTTCCTGTACTTTTTCATGCTGGACCTCATCTCTATCCACCCACTGTCTGTCCCATCTCCACCAGGAACCAAGCCCCACTCCCCACCCCCATTCTCTCCAAGCCTAAGACCTTCAAATCTATTCTTTGAGATCCCACTTAAATTCTTATTTGGAGCCACTTTGGAGACCGAAGCATCTGTTCTGCTGGGATTCTCAGATCTCCTTACAGACTTATACCTTCTTGCGAACACACAGATGCCCTGCCAGTGACTCTCTTTTTGATTGAGATGCCCACATGGGGCATGGCTGCTGACATTTGTCCTTCTGCTCCTCCTGCTTGCTCAGAGAAGCCTTGCTTTTCTCCTTCCCACTTTGCCTGGCCTGTGTTTATTGCTACCTCCATGTGGTCCTTGCTCGCTTTGCTCTTCTTTGGCATTGCTTTCATTTGCTCCAGCTCTTCCTCTCTGTTCTCTCTGGTGCTCTCACTGCCTTTCTTCTTCGCTTATTCTGCTGCCCAAAGTCTGCCATGTTTCGTTATTTTTACTACACTCTACTACATTTTTGTCTAGCTAGATCATAAAAATAAGTGCATCTTTGTGTTGAATCCAGATTGCTGGTGTTTCATCGATGGGCTGCTAACGAAGCTGCTCTTAGAGCTTTAGAAACTCACCGCAGTTCTATGGGAAACTGTGGTACCTGGGACTCACAGAAACGTTTTTGCAGGAGCCAGGATCCCGCATCCCAGCTGCTGAATTAGCCCCAGCTTTCGGGTCTCTGCACTGATGTGTTCACTGGATCGGAAATGTTGACAGTCTGCCCATGACCTGCTCAGGTCTCTGGACTGTAGAAGGCTTCATGGTGCCTGGATTCCAGATTCCAACTTAAGAAGATTCTTGTCATGCAGAATGATTTCTGAATCAGCTGTTCTTTGTCTTCTCTTGAGGAATCAGGAGGAAGAACGAGGTCTTTCATCAGGTCCTTACAGAGAGGACGGTGGCTTTTCTTTTAGTCTGTAAGAAGGACTAAAAGATGATGGACTCCCTCATGTGAGTCCATATATCCCAAGTCATCCTTGCCTTTCCACACTAGTACCATGCCTGCATGTTAGTGGTACACAGTATGTGCTTCTTAAAAGAATACAGAACTGAGTGCTACTATATGATGGCAAAGCATCCTCCCAGCATGCCCAGCATGCGTTCTGTGTGATCTTACCTGCCACGTCTGTTGGCATCATAGCACTTCCTCAGAGATGCAGTCTTCTGCAGCCCAACAGTTTATACTGACTTGTTGTATTATTTATGTATTTTTAGAATATTTCCCCTCCCCCTCCCTCTTTTTTGCTGTTTTAAAGAAAGAATGGAATTTTCAATGCAAACCCAATGGACACGGTTATATTATGCAAATGTTCTTCATGGGAGCCCACCTGGTTCTGGTTTTGTGGTTTTCCTAGAAGTCTAATGAAGGTGAATTCCTAGTAGGTTTCCATCCATCCCTGTGTTTGTGCATCCTGCTCAGGGGAGGGTGGGGAGGGGAGCGATCATTGGATTCTCAAAGACACCTGCTTCCCCGAGCGGTTTAGACCCACCTCCCCAGTTCCATGCATGATCACACGAGAGTGAGCTCACAGCGGTTGCTGTTAGCCCAGCAACATTTCCTTTGATGAATTCACCTGCTTCCCAAGTCTCCGCGTACAGGAACGTGACCTAGTCTTATTTACTTGTAGCTTTAGACGCCAGGACTGTGGAAGTACTCAGTTTCGGATTCCTTTGGGAAGCACATACCAAGCACCGCTAATACCCCAGGCATGGTACTAGTCTGGAAAGGCAAGGAAGACTTGGCAGTGGTTCACTTGAGGGAGGTAACAGAGGCAGAAACCAGAGCTACCAACAAGGCTAGTGCAGAGGTGCCCTGTGGTTCAGTGGCAGGAACAGCGAACTGTGCTGGGCAAGGGAGGACAGGCGACATGGTCTGGCTGTCTGCAGGCAGTGTTGGCATTTGAATGCCTCGGAGGCTGTGTCATGAAGGTAATTCAGTGATAGTGTTGGACATTGCCTAGAGGCTCTCACACCTGGAAGGGGAACTTGATT
>PVHY01033922.1:0-10770 GCA_004024945.1 Uropsilus gracilis | reverse complement strand
TTGTCCCTTTCTATCTGGCTCATTTCTGCTAGAATGATTTCTTCTAGGTACATCCAGGTGTCTATAAATTCATCAAATTTGTCATTTTTAATTGATGAGTAATACTCCATTGTGTATATATACCACATCTTTTTCATTCACTCATCTGTTCTGGGGCATTTGGGTTGTTTCCATGTCCTTGCAATTATAAATAATGCTGCAATAAACATCCAAGCACAGGTGTCCTTTTGTACCCACATTGAGGTACAAAAGATGCAGGGGGTAGATTCCCAGAAGTGTGACTGCTGGGTCAAATGGGAATTCCATTTTAATGAGTTTGAGGGTCCTCCACACAGCTTTCCCTAATGACTGAACAAGTTTACATTCCCACCAGCAGTGTAAGAGTGTTCCTTTCTCTCTACATCCACACCAGCACTTATTGTTGCCTGTTTTTTTGATGTGGGCCCTGTTATTTTACCCTCATCCCTCCCTAGGCAATTTATCTTCAACTTCCAGAGCCAGATTCAAAGATCACCTCTTCTGTGAAGCCCACCTTGGTTCCCTTTTCTGTTTTCTAAAAGATGGCTACTCCCAATCCTCTCTAGCTAATAGCATTATTATACAAGCGTTCACCATTTGTATGTCCACACTTCCCTCTAGATTATGACCTCTAGAAGATGGGAAGGGTGTGTCTTCAGTGCCCAATGTCTACCACTGTGCCTGGGAAGAAAAATTTCATAATGAAACTGCAGGTGCAAAAAAGATTACTGCAGGCATGGGTGGATCTGTTCATTATTCAGCCAAGTCAGAAGAGCTAAGTGGCTCTTACACTTCCCAATTCACAGCCCCTGGGAAATGGCTTCTCTCTGGACTTTAAATCTTCATCCAAAAAAAGGGAAATCAAAACACCTCTTAAGTTTGTTGTGAGTCGTGTACACGAGATATTACATACAAAGTACTTGGAGTTGTCCCTAACACATAGTCTGTGCTCAATATACTACTGGTGTTATTGAGAAGAGTCAGACAAGGACCATGACCACACGGTCAATGTCAGCACACATGGACAGCAAACCAGCCTGCGGAAGGTGGGAAGCCCAGTGGGTGAACATCATGGTTGTCATGAAGGAAGGAGTGTGGGTCCAAACTCCCCACCACGTCCATCGAGGCACCTTTTACATACAGCAGTTTGCTGACCCAAATAAAGGTAAAAAATTAGAGAGACCAGCGTGAATTCCCATGGCTGGCTGGAGGACAGAGAAGAGGGAGTGAATCTCTAAGGAGACATGCCAGGCCTGGGGGTAGGTGGGCTGGTAAGGAATCAACAAATGCTCATAGACATAGGGTACGAGATCACTGAGTTCTGGAAGCAACCTGGCACCCAGAAGGAGTGTCTCGTGGACAGAGGCATCTACGGGACGGAGCTTAAGTGTAGGCTTTGGGCTCTAGATTTATTTGGGGGGGTGAAGGAGATGGGCTCACCGTGAAACTTTGGGTAAGGATGAATCCCTTGCCTATGTCTCAAAGACCATTGAAATCATGCTGTGTATGCCTCTGCAGCTGCTCACCATTGCAACATGGAACAGATGCAAGGTTCTTGCCTTGAGAGTAGACTGAGCTGTAAAGTCATCTGAGGGGAAGAGGGCACCTGGGTCTCGCCCACCACCAGAGGGTTGAAATAAAAGTCCATGGGTGCACTGCCTTGGCAGCAGCTTCTAGTGAGAAAGACGAGGGATGACAGCAGCAGAAGCAAAATAAAAGGCCTCCACAACACAGCAAGTCATGTACGCCATGTTCACTGTAGAGATTTCCCATTGAGAGCATTCTAGAGATGGGAGAAATTTTTCTTTAATGTCTCTTGCTTCTAGTACTTGAACAGGGCTTTAGAAGAACTGCAGGGTGTAAGTTGTGGAGCGAGGCAGTGATGATGTCATATGGTAAAAGAGGCAGTCACCGGGGGCGTGATGACGTCATGCTGACGTCACGCTGATGCCAGTGACCCACATTCTCTATTCCCCGCAGGCTGATGCCAGTGGCCATCCAGTTTTCCATCCTGATTATGCTGCATGCGGCTCTGGTCCTCATCACCACCGCAGAGGATTACAAGTGTTTGCCCCTCGTCCTCCGGAAAACTTGCTGTTGGATCAATGAGACCTATTTGGCCCGGAACGTCATCATCTTTGCATCCATCTTGATTAACTTCCTGGGCGCCATCCTAAATATTGTAAGCATTCCGAATCAGCCCTCCAGCGTCTGCTGGACAGTCGTGAACTAAGACTACATGGAGCCGGCAGCTTCTTGCTTTGCCAGTCTAGGTACCAGTCACCCTGTACCCGTTCCAGCCCCAAGTTTAGGGACAGAGCACAAAGACGAGGCTTCTGTCACGGTGGTACATTTTGCTGGTGGCAATTGTCCCTTTCCTGGCATGGCAAGTCACCTGCTGCAAAGGAACTCCAAACACCCTTAATTTTCTGTCCATGGCCAACCAACTCTCACCGTGAATGAATTAGCACATGTTGAGTTCCTACCTGCTATGTGCCATGCATTGAGGGAGACGCTGTCTGTGTCGTTTTTAATTTAATCCTCACATAAACCGGGTGGGGTAAGTCTCTATCCCCACTTTATGGCTGAGGAAACTGAGGCTCAGAGACGTGAACTGATTTGCCCAGAAGGTCTGTCTGACTCCATGACTCATGCTGGTTCTAAGTCGCTGACCTGTATCTCTGGGACCAGGGGGCTGGGGCTGGGCTTCCCCTAGCCATCATTTATTAAGCACCTACTGTGTGCTACAGGTAGGTATCATGGTGGCTACATGATAGATGAGGAAGCTGAGCATCTTGCCAGTGACTCCCCGGGAGTTCACAGGAGTGTGACATCTCAGACGCAGATGAGGCTCCAACTTCCATCTTCATTGCTGTTTTTAACTGGGTGGTTCCTGTTTTCATGGTTTCTCTTTCTGGAATGGTCTCCCGGGAGCAGTAGGCATTTTCTGTGCAGTTCAGGTTGCCATGACTGAGGGGTCTAGACAGGAGATAGATCTGATTGCAGGTTTAGAACATGCTCATCGAGAGAGGCTGGTTGAGGTAGCTTCTGGCGACCAGTCCCATCCTGCATCCTTGGGGCCGGAGGGAGGGTCTCTGAGGGTTCAGAGACCGTGGCCTTACTCAGGGATCTGCCTATGGGAGCCTTATTCTACCTAAAATCCTTGGTCCAAATGGCCCAATAAGTATGTCGCGTCTATGCAGCTTGACTCTGTGACTGGCCTGAAGTAGAGCAGTTATGGGAGAAAGGATGGTGCCGTCATAGCTAAACGTATGAACTGGTGACCATTTCTAGCTGATGGCCCTGGGAAGAGCACGGGGCCGCAGGCCGCAGCCTGAGCAGTTGCAGCCAGGATCCAGTCTTGATGGAATGGATATTTCTGGGATGCATGCCTGGAGGCCGGGTCAGGGTCCCCCCTGGTACCAGCCGCACCCCAGTGGCATCAGGGAAGGTCCGAGGCTGTGGAGTCAGATAAGCCTGCGTTCGAGTCTCAGCCCATCGCTGGCCACCAGGGTGACCTGAACAAGTTTCTCTCCAGCTCAGCGTTTCCTACTACTCAGTTGTAAAATGGGGATATCATTGGTCGCTCCAGCACCAGGGGCTGCAAGGCCTTTTCGTTCCAAGTGTCTGGCACAGAGGAGGCAGTGAGTCCCTGGCGCTAATACTTCCTCCGCGAACCCCAGAGGCCGCTTCTGGCCTCAGCAACGCCCAGCACCCCCAAAGCTGAATCTTTCCAGAAAATGCACCCCCACGGATTCCTGGCACACCCCAGACCCCAGACCGTTCCTGGGCACTCCACCTCTCTCCGAGCCCCCCGCCAAGCGCGAGCCAAGGGGATCCTGTGGGGACGCTAGTGCCAGGACTAGGCCAGCCTGGTCCTTCTCAGTGCGTGTTGTCCAGAGGCTGCCCTCGGCGCGGGTCCAGCATGGCCACCCAGCAGAGATAGCGCCCTCTAGCGTCCGGCTCTCACTGACTTTGTTGTTCCTGTGTTCTTTTATTTTTGTTTTGTTTTTGTTTTTTGTTTTGTTTTTGTTGTTGTTGTTGCTGTTCTTTTTTTTTTTTTCTTAATCCGCAGCTGTGGTGTGATTTTGACAAGTCGATACCCTTGAAGAACCTGACTTTCAATTCCTCAGCTGTGTTTACAGATATCTGCTCCTACCCAGAGGTATTTATTCCTGACCTCCCCTGGGTGAGACCTGGGCCCAGCTATGCGCACCAGCTCCCGATGGGCCAGGCTGGTGGAAGGGGCTTGGTGAGCCCTCCAATGCCAAGCACCTGCCTACCTCTTCCTCCTTCTTTTCTTCTCTTTCTGCCTTTCTCTCTCCCCCTGCATCTTCTGCTTTCCCCCTACCTGCCTCTCTCCTGCTCCTTCTTGGTTTCTCCCATTCTCCCCTGTCCCTTTGTCTCCCTTCTTCCTCCTCCTTTGCCTCCTTAACCGTTTCCTTCTCTCCATCTTCCTTGTTCCCCTTCTCCTCCTCTCCCCACTCACTTCCCTTCAGTCATCTGAAAATTCTATAGCAAATAGTGCTATTGTCTTATTGACATGGCAGAACAAAGAGTTAGTACTATAGCAGTGTTTCTAGGAGGAAGGAAGGAAGGAAGGAAGGAAGGAAGGAAGGAAGGAAGGAAGGAAGGAAGGAAGGAACTCACACTTGCAGGATATCACAACTAGCCTTAAGTCAAACTGGTATAGAAAGTGCCAGAACGAGGAGGCCCCAAAAGGACATCCACCATCATAACATAAGTCTGCTCATCTCTTGGCTACGTCGCCACTGGTCTGCTCAGGCTGTGGAGTCAGCCCAAGAGGTCAGAAAGAGAGTTGTCTAGACTCTGTTCTCCATGGTCCAGGCCCTTACCCAAGGGGAGAGAAGTTGTGGGATGAAGGAAGAACAGCTGGAATGTGCCAGCTAGAGCCCATGCCGAGTCTTATTCCCCGAGAGCCCGTCCAACATGTGAGTGGAGAAAGACTCTCAGTTCTCCCAGCAAGACCCCAGACTTGGACTAAGACAGCTCTCTGTGAAGGAAACCGAGCTGCACCCTCCCAGGCATAAGAACCTGTTGCATAGAGTGACATCGTGACGTCATCAAGATATATGGGGAGGGGGCTGTTTCATCTCCACCCTATAGATAGTGAAACAGGCTCAGGAAGGAACTTGCTTAGCACCACCCCAGCCTTCCTGCCATCCATCCTCCCCTCTCTCCATGCTTCTTCTTTCTGACTTCTTTTCAATGCAATTATCAGGACTTGGCACTATGCTCCAAGCCACGTCTGCCTGTTTGAGTCCAGACTCATTCATGGAGGCGTTGAAGCCAGGGAGAGGCTTCTGTCTTGAGATGATCCAGGTCTGGAGGGACAAGTTTCCTCTCCCGGGTGCCACAGGCAGACCATGTGCTCTGGGACATCCTCCCCCACCAGTTTCATGGAGTCTGGGGCAGCAGCTCCTAGAGAACATCTTGGTTTGCAGGGTGTGGGGAGTGTGCCTGGAGGCGGCACGTTAGCAGGGATGGGAAACTGAGAATGAGGCAGAAGTTGGACATCTCTGCTGAGGGAGCACCTTACCTTCTAGCTACGGAGTTCTGAGTCGGTTCCTGCTCTCTCTGAGCCTCAGCTTCCTCATCTGTAAAACGGAAAAAGTAGCCCCTTCTTCACGTGATGGTTGTGGAGCGAACCCAGCCTTTAGAGGAGTTAGCAAATTTTGAGTTTGACATGAGGTCTGACATGAAGCAGGTGTTTATTAATGAACCATTTGATGAATTAAGTGGAATGAACATTGATTGATTTAATCATATATTGCTTGATTAGCTGATGACTAATATAGGCTTCCACATCCCTCTGCACCCCAGACCCCCAAACCATAACTTTCAAACTCAGGAACCCACATGTCCTGTACTTGCCAAACTTAAGAATGTAGCAGATAGGTTTTTTGATCGTGCACCTGCCTCTCTGTGCCTCAGTTTCCTTATCTGCAAAACAAGGATGAATGTGCTGTCCTCATGGGTAGTTGTGAAGATTAAGTGAATTAATCCTTATAAAGAGTTTCCAGACATAGTATCTGCTCATTAAATGCCAGCCACAATTTACTTGCTATAGTCAGTAAAATACTCCTGAGCCTGCCTCCCCCAGACACACTCACCTGTAAGTCACACACCTGTACACTGGGCTGTCATAGGGTGACCAGCAAGAACCATATACCAAGGTTAGAGGTGTCAAAAGGAGGTAAAATAAATGCAGGTTGGAATCTTCATATTTTCTCCTACAACCAAAGTGCCATTAGGCCTAAGGGTTAGGAAATAAGCCACAGAACAAGAGTCTGCCTGCCCCCTACTGGTCATAAAGCTATATGGCAAACAGTCAAGCCCACTTAGCACCAACTTCCTGGTACACCTTTGTGCTGCCATGGCTCTGAGGAGCAGCCACAGAAAGGTGTGGCCCATAAAGCAAAGATCGTTCCTATCCAGGATGCCATAGAAAAACTTTGCCAATGCCTGGCTCTCTGGACCCCCCACAGGCCTAGGAGAGGGGGATCGAGACCCAGCACTTCCCATCTGATGTAGGCGGTGTGTCTCCTACCTAGGGATCTGTCAGCCAGCAGACCTCTGGTCTGTCATCTGTCTGTATCTGGCTCTCAGCCATCAGACCTCTGGCAGATACCACAAGCCCTACCCAGCACACATGTGTATG
The DNA here is from genome assembly GCA_004024945.1 of Uropsilus gracilis. Lineage (NCBI taxonomy): Eukaryota > Metazoa > Chordata > Mammalia > Eulipotyphla > Talpidae > Uropsilus > Uropsilus gracilis. The sequence continues at coordinate 4,070 of PVHY01033922.1, read as the reverse complement.
TCCCCAGCTGCCCTCCTTCCCTCTGAGCCTTAGTTTCCTCATCTGTTTGACCTCCTACCACCCCATGAAAAATGAAATTTCATCCAAACAGATTATTAAACAGGATGATGTGATAGAAACATAAAGATTGACATAGATGACATAATTTCGATGTGGGTTAGAAGCTTGCAGGTTACCAGGAGAAAAAATGAAAGAGTGAAAATGCAGGAAATGACCATGGAAAAAGCATGTAGCTATGACTTGAATAGTCAAAGGGAGGAAAGAGACAAAGGTCTGTACAATGGAGGCAAACCACATGCCAAGACCTAGGGTCATTATCTCAAATACCTGAGTGCCCTTCCCAGGATTCTTAGTGGGAAGACCTTCATTTTGGAGCCACGCCCCTTTATGACATATGCTGGCACTTTTGAAAAAAACAGTCACTGTATCTGCAAGACCAATCCAAGCTTGCTATGGCATGGAAAGGTCCCTGGGAGTGTGATTCTGTCCATCTTTGCACCCTGGTGCTTTCTCCCATTTCTTCTCCATACGTTCAGGTCCTATTCAACCTTGAAACCTCCCATTGTCAATGCATTTTTTCGTGGATCCAACCTTTTCCAATAAGTCCCTACCCTCTCACCCTACTCATACTCCATCTTTTCTGACTTATTTATTGTACAGAAACAGGGACTTTCTTCCCCTTCATATTTAAAGGGAAATGAATATTGTATAGTTTTTAAATTTACCCAAGGACCCCCCACTCAAGACTGAATTTCCAGCTAATAATCTCTTATAATAAAAACATAAAATGTTTATTTCTAATGGAGTAACAGAGCTAAGATTCACCTTCCCACCTGGAATAACTGAAAACAAAGATCTATTAGACAACTATTTTCAAGACACTGGACATCAGACAAGGAAGGACAAAGATTTTTGAAATCCAAAAAGCAAATGAAGTGAAACTTCTGATCACCTCTGAGCTTTAGGATAAACTTAAGAGTTCATTTTCACACTATGATTCAGGGAGAGAACTCAGAGAGAGGAACCCAGTGAACTGCCTTATTGAAAAGACAAAGCTGAGAATCTTGGGGAACAAGGTGACTGGAGTTTGCAGGACACACCGGGAGAGGGAAACAGAGCTCAGTAGAGGACGTGATCAGTGAGCTCAGTAGAGGGCCTGATCAGTGAGACATGAGAGGAAATCAACCAGTGCTTGGAAAAGACCAGCTACTTCTGGTCTCTCCATCAATTTCTGGTCTCTGTTTTGACCTTTCAGTCCATTTCTCAGTGGATTGAGAGTATGTCAATATCATGCTCTTCTGATTACTATGGTTTCATATGTCTCAAAATCAAGTGATCAGGTAATAAAAACTCTCCAACTTTGTTCTGCATTTTCCAAATTGACTTACTATTCTGGATCCTTTGCATTTTCACAAAGATTTTATAACCAACCTCTCAGTTTTTAATCAAAAAAATCTCAGATAGATAGATAGATAGATAGATAGATAGATAGATAGATAGAATTATATCAAATCCAGTACTTTAGATGTACGTACTTTATTGTTTGTCAATTGTAAATCAGCAAAGATATATCTAAAATGAAGCTCACATGAGGATGAAAAAGAGGAGGGGGAGGAGCCATAGAGAGTCTGTCCAAGTCTACTTCGTCATTAGAAAACTCTGGTTGTAAACACAGGTTCTGCTGCTTAAAACCATAGAGTCTTGCACAAGTTATTTCACCTCTTTGAATTTCGGTTCCACACTAGGAATAAAAACCATGCCTATCTCTTAGGGTTCTCATGAGACTAGATTGAGAGTATATATGTATAGCATTTAGTATAATTTCTGATACACACTACTTGTGCATTAGCTATCAGCCATCATTATCACGAAGAAGAAAGGAAGAAAGCAGAGAAAGAGAAACAAAGATAATTGATGCTAATTAAACAAACTAGTTGATTCATTCCAAAAGGAATATAAAAATTAGTGCTCCCCTAACATCTTCTTTATTTCTCTGATGAAGTTCTCAGACAGGCACTTGGAGTAAGCCTGTGGAGGTTTTATTCACTGCGGTCTAAAGTCCCCAGCTGGGATTCAAGATAAAATTAGATTTTCCCAAACTTCCACAGTGGCAGGTTCATCAAATAATTCAAACCAAGAACGCAAACAGGAATGCCAGGTAGTTGCATCCTCGTTTCAGAACTTTCTACTGGTTGAGCAGGGGCTGTTATGTAAGCTCGCTTCACTTCCATGCAGAACCAATTAGATGTGATGGCTGAATACATGCAGGGGATCATTTCGGTTTTTCCCAAATGGTTACCAATTTCTGGAATTGCCTTTCCCCACAAAGCCTAACAAATAAAAAGCCTTTTTATCACATTGAGATTCAGAAACAAACAAGTCCCCCCCTCATGGAGGTTTGAATGTGAAGTCTTTAAGGAAATTAAGCCTAGGAAATAGAATAGGTTGGACTGACAGAGGCTGTCATGACACAGACACAAGACACCTCAGCTAACTTACGCCAGAGGAGGAAGGATCACCTGCATGGAAGAGGTTTTAGCAACAAGACCCAGAGAATGCAAAGAGGCCCAGGGAACAAGGAAACAATGGTGGGGATGGCAAGTAGATCACGAGGCTGGGAAACATGTGGGATCTGGAAAGTAAGAAGAAATCCATTTTCCAAACCCCGTGAGCTCCCTATTCTGAAAGAAGGTAATTTGAGGGAGTAGAGAGCAATGAAAGGACTTGGAGTTCAAGAGCAGGAGCAACCAAGTCTGTGCTTGAGAAGCTCTGGGTAGAGAGTGGTGGGGCAGTGTGGGAAGCTGAGCTTTCAGACAGAAGCAGTGGACAGAGAACCTAGCTTAGGTGAGGTCCTTGAAGAGAGTAGAGCGACAGACTTGGAGACGACTGTTTCTGGGGTGTGGGGACAAGGAAGGCAGCAAAAACAAGACCACTATTTCCAGCTCAGGGAATGGGGCAATTGGGTCCCCCCAACAAATAAGGAACAGGGTTTGGGGAGCTCCATCAGGGGCCCACTGAATCTGAGGATGGTCCAAACCCTCTGCCTGGAGATGTTCAGCTAATATCTACCCCAGGAGAACCTCCAGGTGGCAGAGCGAGCCACCTCTGATTTCTATTGACTCTGATGGCCTCTGTCTCTGTTTCCAGTACTTTGTCTTCACGGGGGTACTGGCCATGGTGACCTGCGCCGTGTTCCTGCGTTTGAATTCTGTCCTCAAGCTGGCCGTGCTGCTGATCATGATCGCCATCTACGCACTGCTGACCGAGACCATCTACGCCGGGCTCTTCCTGCGCTACGACAACCTCAACCACAGTGGAGAGTGAGTACCCGCCGCTGACTGTCCGGAGAGTCGCTGGACTTCTGCTACTGGAGTGGGGGAGGTGGGTGCGAGGACAAAGAAGGAAGGAGGACTGATGGTCTAGGGGGTGCTTGGATGGTGAGTCTGGAGAGGTAACATCCACCTGAGGGGGTGTGAACTTATTCCCCTAAGCCATATACAGTGTTGTAAACCAACAGTTTCTCAATGAAGGGGGAAAATAAATGCTGAGAGTTGTTTTTTTTAAGAGTTTCACTTTCAGTGGGAAAAGAAACTGCTGGGGAAATGACTGAGGAAGAGTTAACAAAACTTAGGATGGTATTGAATAGGTAGATATTCCTCAACTTAGGCACCAGCTTGCTCCCAGTCTGGGTAAAATCCCTATTTTTCAAATGTGTCACTTATATTAATTACAGATAAATTAATGAGTCATAGTTTAGACTAAAGCATAGCTCAGGTCTCCTCTTTCCCTAATAGTGTATGACCCTTCAACTCCAGCATCTTCCAGACCTATTGGCCTGATCATCTGACTAGCTCTATCTTAGTCATTGCAGACACTGCACCGAGCAATTTCTATGTTCCTTGCATTTGTTGTTTTGAAATATTAGAAAAACCAAAGATAATAATATCTTAGCCTACCTTCCTTAAAGAACAGAGCCTGAGTCTGAGAACAGCCTGATGTGCTAATCCAACACCAGGAAGCAAAAGTGTGTGAAAGAAGAAGTGAGGGAGGAAAGGACCAGAAGCAGGGAG
>PVHY01033921.1:0-10774 GCA_004024945.1 Uropsilus gracilis | reverse complement strand
TTCAAAATGAAAATTTTCTTTCTCATCAACAGGCCCTTTTAGAACTAAGTTTTTATGAGACTACTAGGTTCAAGTTCACAATTTATAAATTATAGCAAAATGAGGCAATTATGAGATAAGAGTAGAAGAATTTAGAATGTCAAGTGGCATCAATTTAAGAAAGGAATAAGTTCTTTACACCTAATTTAATTAATGCCACATCATAAAACTTTGTTTTTCTGCAATGGATGTTGAAATTATTGAATGCTGAAGAGTGACAAATTGATTCTAGTCTCTTTGCCCTCCAGAACTGTATGTTTTATTTTTCCATCACTAAAAAAAGAAAATCAGGGGCAAAATTCCAAACGTATTTTAATAAGCTTACTGCAGCTGAAATCACGAACCAAGAAACCTCCAAGGAGGCTGTCTGGCCTGATTCTCTTCCTACCTGATTGTTCTCGGAGCATAATGATAACCCAAAACTGGATACCAATTCCCCTCGATATAACACTTACAGGCTAATACTTAAAGGAAGTATTAGAAAAATACAATTTGAACACAATCTGGGATATGGAGCCCATATCCATTATCAACCAGATTACAGCATCATGCTCTAAAGTGATGCTAGTAAATTTAACAAAAGAAGAAAACAAAAAAAAAAAAAAGCTGGTTCATAGAATAGTGACACTGAACAGCAAAATTAATGGTACCTATTTGACAAAAATAGAAAGATAGATTACAAATATTCAAGTCAGGGCTTTTAGTAAATACAATGCCACAAAATTTTAAAAACTAAGGGACAGAGAGGGATCAACAAAGGGAGGGGAGGTGGAAGGCAGAGAAAACCAATAAATTAGAACATAATCTAGCAAATCTCAATATACTAGATTGTTGGGTACTGGATCTTGATTTTGCACTTCTGCCCCCACAGAATTGTGACAATCATACCCAGTTTTTCTACGTCACCCATTTTGTGATAATGTCCTACACAACAATCTAGGAAACTATAAATGTGTCCAAACTATAAATGTGTGGAGCTATACATAGCTCCAAAATACATTTTTATCAAGGGAAATAATACTTGGGAAGGTATTTGCTGTGATACCCAGCACATGAAAGACTCTCAGTGAAAGTGAGCTTTCTTTCTACTTCTCGCCTCACTTACTCCTACTTCAGTTTAGGAATCCAAATCATCTACTGCATAAAAGACCAATCATTTTCCAAAAGGGAAGTGTTTAGCATATCCCTGACAATACGAATTAAGCACTTTCCCTAACCCTAAAGCCACTCTGCCATCTTTTCCTACTCAGGTTTATTCCTTTACTTCCTGTCTGTACCTCTGATCTCCCACCTTTACCCAACCTGTATCTTCAGCCTTCTGCTTTTCTAGATTCCTGGACTTGGCCCCCAAGTTGTTTGCATCCTGTTTTCCTCTTAGAAAACAATAAACCCTTTAAGTTTTCTGTTACCTTAAAGTTTTGAAGAATTTTTTAAATGTGCAATACATTTCATCTTCATGGTACCTTGTGAAGTAGAAGGAATAGTTTGCTATTATAGTACATATGAACCAAGAGCTTTGAAAGATATGATTTTCCCAGGTCACAAAGGTACAAGCAGAAACAGAGAAGCCAAAAACTGTGATGACAATTTACTTTGTTTCCAATTATGTTATACAGACACAAAAAATGCTTAAAAAATTCCCAAAAAGGTCCAGTTACATATGGATCCTTAAAAATGAAAAGCAATTAGAAAGAATCAAATGCTAGGTAATGACAAGAGATGACAGGAATACAAAGCAGATGCCAATATATAAAACTTAGGTTAAAAACCCAGAAGAACAGCATCAAGAAGTAAGGAGAATCATCCAGGGAAGTTATTAACTCTTGATTTTTGGAAACAGACACAGAAAAATGCCCAGAGATGGGGGTCCAGGCAATCACAAGGAGAACAAATTGTGAAATTTCTTTTGTTGAAGTATAAGTCATCAGAGATCTATTTGTGTACAGCATAACATATTGCTTTGCTTGCTGGCTACAACATAAATGGGGCTGCTCACATCCTCAAGGAGCTTACAAATTCACAGGTTCAAAGAGTTACAACATACAGCATACAGCTAGGTTTCAATAATGTAATATAAATTCTTTAACATGACATTGCTTGCTACATAATATATCAAATTAGTATGATCTCTAGGAAGTAGAAGACATGCTGATAAAAACTCAGAATGCATGACAATATACAACTTCAGACAATGTGGTGAAACAGGAACACTCATTCACTTTGTCTAAGAGTGATTCAATCATCATGCTGATTAGTGCGTATGCTGTTACCTCTTTCATAGGCAGCAAATATCAAGGCGTTCCGAAGTCATAGACACTGAAACCAGAAATTGCACTCCTACAGCATGAATCTAAGTGTACAGGTATATACAGACCAAGAGGCTTCATGCCAAAGTTCTTTGTTATACAGGAACAAGTTCAATTACAAATATCTACATTTAAAAAATCAGTATTGGTTAAGTAAAACAAAATGTAGACAATAACGATTTTATATATATTTATGATGCAAACTTCTACTCCTTGACAAGTAAACATGGTAATGACATTCTAAGTAAAATCAGTAGAAAAATACATTATAAACCACATTTTGTGTACTTTTACATTCATACACTAGTCTGGGCAGTCATAATCAAAACAACATTAGAAATTATGGAGTGGGATAATTCAAATTATCCTGGAAAAAAGTGGAGGCTAAAGAAAAATGAAAGACATCCTCAAAGTGACTATGCTATTCTTCCACCCAATACTTGCTATGCATGTCCTCAGAACTAGCGAGAGCCAGACACAGGATGACTATAACTCTTGGTTCAGAAAGGAAGCCCTTATAAGACCCAAACCACCAGCAAAGAAATTCCTTGAAGACCTATTAGTATTATCTCAACTCTCAAGGTTAGAATACTATCCATAGGTCATAAAATTTGGAACCAGTTCATCTCTTAAAATATATTGGTCAGTTCTGAATACAACTGAATTAAACATTATGAAGTGTCAATCATTTCATAACTGAGTTATCAGGAAGAAAAAACTACATAGTGCATTTGGAAAGGTGAAGTGTAGCCCCATAAATGTCAAATTAAATTGAATTGTTTACAGGAATGTAAGCATATATGAAGAGGAAGTCTAGGCGAGACCCACTAAAAGGAAGACCACATGTATTTGCTTAGTCTGTATTCTCCATGTTACCTTGAGCAGATAAGCACAATAAAGTCCTTTAAAAAGTACATAATCCTTTAAATATTTAGCTTCCCAGTTATTTTTCTGATAAATACATTCCTCAGATACACATCTCTGTGCAAAGATGCAGGAAGAGTAACCAATGCTGTTGAACATATTCCACAGACTTGCTTGAGGCTACCTTTCTCAAGAGCAAAATCCACAGACTCACAAATTAATAATATACAAAACCGAAGCACTTAGCAAAGGCTGATGCCTTTACACTGAAAATCATCTCAGTGGGCAGCTGTGGCACAGAGATGGCCAAGGTCAACAGAATGTATCCTTTTCTGACAAATTTGTTTACCAAAAGTATTGGGAAGTCCTTTCATCACAACTTTCACTGGACATGCATTCTAAGAGATTAAATATTAAATATATTTTTTAAAGAGTGTATGCATGAGAAGTGATGGCTGTTGTTCTTTGCTTTAAGTCAATCATTATTGAGTACTTCCTTGTGTCAGGTTCTTGCAGTACTAAATACTGAAGCCTGATGTTTTAGAGCTCAAATATGTATATTTATATATACATACACATACAGATTATATTATTAAAAAGCAATTCTTTGTTTTTTTATTAAAGTAATATTGGTTTACAATGTTGTATACAAACTACAGATCTAGATCATCCTCTTCAGGTGTATGCTAATACACCAGATCTACCAACAAGGCAGAAATTGGCTTTATGTCTCAACATCCTATATGATCCATTCTAAGGACTTACTCAACTAGTTTTCTTTTTCCTATATTAACAGATGTCAAACAATGACTAAAACAATGCTTATTTATTATTTCACAATATTTATAAATTTGAAGTCTGGCATAGTAAATTATGTTAGGCTTTGAAAGGATGAAAATCAAGACATTGGCCAGGACTGTGATTTCATTTGGGGCTCAAGATTGTTTTAAACTCACTGGTTATTGGCAGATTCAGTATCTCACTAGTGCTGAATTGAGATCTCCATTACCTTGATTTAAGGCCTTTCCATCTTTAGGACAACAATGTTATCAAATCCTATGCATGCTTCAAATACTTACTTTGGCTACTACTCTCTGAATTCCTCAGAATACTGTGTTTCTAGTATCCCAGTTTGACTTCATTTCCTATTGTGCACACACTCTTTTCAGTATGTCAATTTCTGACATACTGAATTTAATCTCTCCATGCACATCTGTGCCTCAGTCCTTCAATTTGTCCCAACACCCAATCATTGGAACTGGTATGTCACTGCTTGGGATGTTGCTCTTTCTTAAATCAGCTATGAGTTAACATGGTCTTTACCACAGAAGGAACAAGAAGACACTCAGTGTTTTTCCCTTTGATCCCTGTGCTCTCCCATGGGTTAAGAGAATGTCTTGTGAAAAATGATCACACTGTGAAAATCAGTACAAGTTGAGCATTGTGATACTTAAAGAGCAGGCAAAGGACATTCTTCAGAACAGGACTATTCCATCATCTGTCTCCAGCTGCCACTGAGTGCCAATAAGCTGCTGCAATATAATAGCTGACTACAAATCACAAATCACTTCCATACTGAAATCTGTTTTCCCTGCTGCCCTTTCACTCCCTTGTACCATATGAATCTCAATTTCAGTTATTTCCATGACAAATATTTCTCTGTAAAAGAATACCAACATTAACCAAGTTATATCCTGAACTAAAAAAAAAAACAAAACAAAATACTTTACCAGAATTATTTGTGCAGTATGCAACTCACTTCCAAATACCTTTTTTTTTTTTTTAATTTTATTGAAGTATTGTTTTCAGAGGTATCGGATCACACCTCATTAGAGGTGTGATCACACCTACTTCCATGACCATCCACTAGTCCCCCCACCTTCCCTCTACACACACACATTACACTCCCCGCTCCCCAACTCACTCTGGTAGCCTTAAGTTTATTGACAACCATATTTCTATGGCTTGTTATTGGTTGATTTTGGTTGATCTTATGTTTAGTTTCTTTATATTCCACTTATAAATGAAACCATGAGATATCTATTTTTCCCCTGACTAATGTTGCTTATTAGCATGAGTCCCTTCAGTTTCACCCACGTTGTTATAAATGACAAGAGTTCTGTCTTTTATCACTGAGTAGTATTCTTTCATGTACATGGACATCTTCTTTACCCACCCATGGACCCACAGATGCTTAGGTTTTTTCATAAAATGGTAAGATGGCTATTGGAAATAGTGCTGCAATGAACAGAGGAGTGCATATATTTAACCTCAAGTAGGAGTGTAAATGCAGGATCACATGGTAAATCTATTTTTAATATTTTAAGAACCCTCCATACTTTTCCCTAAGGGCTGCACTAGACTACATCCCCACTAATAGCATACAAGGATTGTTTTTCTCCACATTCACACCAAAGCTTGTTATTCTTGAACTTTTTGATAAAGGCCATTCAGACAGGTGTGAGATCTTATTGCACTGTGGTTCTAATTTGCATCCCTAATGATATCTGATGATAAGCGCTTTGTCAAATGTCTGTTGGCCACCTCAGAGTTCTTTACAGATGTGTCTATCTAGCTCCTCTGCCCCTTTTTTGATTGGGTGGTTTTCTTTTGGTTGAGTATGAGTCCAAGGTCTGCTTATAGATCTTAGTTATCAGCCAGATGTACGAAGTACAAACATTTTCCCCATTCAGTAGGGTATCTTTTTGTTTTACTGATAGTTTCTTTCATTGTGCAAAAGCTTTGGAGTTTGATATAGTATTCTTTGTTTATATTCTCTTTTATTTCTCTTGCTATAGGAAACAAATTCACAAAGTATCACTGAAGCCTATGTTGTCGAATGTTTGCCTGTTTCCTTCTATGTATATTATGTTTTCAAATCTTACATCTATATTCTTAATCCATTTTGAATTAATTTTTGTGTGAGATGCAGATGTTTCTTCTTTTTTGTCTTTACCTGAGTTATATCCTAGTAACTCTCACTGATTTCAACAGAGGTTTAAACTACCAAATCTACCATCATCTAATTCACAGACAGAAATTTTGAGATTCATAAATAAATTAGTGCCAGTTAGCCTCAGAAAGTTGTTGTTTTACAGCTTCTAATCAAGACTACACTGGACAAAAAAATTGCCTTTTAGAGGGATGCCATAAGAGATAAAGATGTTCACTAGTGATATAGACAATGATGTAAAATGTGTGTGTGCATAATCAATTTAGAAAATAAAATAGGCCCGCGCCCTCCGCGGCCATGCCATGATGGTGTGGTGGCCACGTCCCGCACACATGGGCTCCACTCGCTTCTCAAGGTCAGGTGGGGTGGAGCTGGGGTCAGCCCGGGGAGCTGCTGGGCCTGGACAGCGCGCGGGGCCCCACTGCACATCAGAGCCCTGTGAAGTGTGTGTGGGGGGGGGGGGGGTGGCGGGAGGTCCACTACAGACACCTCTGGGTTTGCCTCCACTCCTGAGAACCCTAACCAGGAATAAGTATCTCAAGACAATTATTCATTCACAGAAGCCAAATGGGTGAGGTACAGGAGGAAAGATCCTTAAATTTGTGCAACCCGGGCAGGACTCAAGGGGAACAGGGCGAGAACCACAAAGCACTGAACTGTGAGAACAAACAAAATAAGATGCCTAAAATGTCACTGAGAGGCTGTGAACAGAAACCTGGCACAGAGAAGCTGTCAATAAGGGCACTGCACACCCTCTTTGCTCAGAGGGAAAAGGCTTGCCAAATGGCAGTGGCCCCACAGCAAAGCTCCAACGGAGGAGACCTACCATCAGCTGATGGCTGCCCCTTCAAGGATCTGCTCTTACAAAATATAAGGCTGGGAGTCAAGCCCCCAAAGCCAAAGACCGGAAGCATGACTGAAGGAGCAACAAAATGTTGCACAAACTGTGAGGTGAGACCCACCAAGAAAAAAAATAACAATCATATAAGCCAAAGGTGCTTCAAAAGCAGTACAGGAATGATAAACAGCAGCTCTACCAAGTCCCAGGAAATCGCACCCTCACCAAGGATAAGGAAATGGATCCAGAAAAAGGGGGGGCGGGGGGCTAAACATGGACTAACAACAAAAAGAAAGGAGGCAAAGTAACCAGAGGGGATGTGGTGTGGGGGGAGGGGGAGAATTCCCACGGGGATCAGCAATTATACAATCATGTATTGTAAAAAATCCAAAAATAAAATTAAAAAATAATAATGAAATAAAATAATAAGCAAACAAAATTCCCATTTAAAAAAAGTCTCATTTTTTAAAAGGAAAATATAGAGCTATTAATAATAATGAGAGAAATTCATTCTGCAAGGCCAAAATATTTTTAAAAATTTATTTATATATAAATTTCACATCACTGTAATCCCAGGAATTCACACCCCCCACACACTCTTTTCCGTATACTTCAGTTTGGTGCTTAGCTTGTTTTGACTTTTCCTCATGGCTTTTGTTTATTTTTCCCTATATCCCATATATTAGTGAAAACATTTGGTTTCTGTCTTTTTCTTTCTGACTTGTTTCTGTTAATATGATTTCTTCTAAGTACATACATGTTATCATAACATCATCAAATTTGTCATTTTTAATTGATGAGTAATATTCCATTCTCTATATATACATTTTTTTCATCCAGTCATCTGTTTTGGGGCATTTGGGTTGTTTCCATGTCCTTGCAATTATAAATAGTGCTGCAGTAAATATCTGAGCACAGATGTCACTTTGTATCCATATTGAAGTCTTCTTTGGGTATATTCCCAAGACAGCAATTGCTGGGTCAAATGGTAGTTCCATTTTCATTAATTTGAGGGCTTTATACACAGTTTTCTATAGAGGTTGGATCAGTTTACATTCCCACCAGCAGTGTAAGAATGTTCCTTTCTCTCCACATACTTGCCAGCACTTCTTGTTGCCTGTTCTTTGGATGTGAGCCATTCTTACTGGTGTAAGGTGGTATCTCATTGTGATTTGCATTTCCCTTGTTACTAGTTGAATAATTTTTCATGTGCCTATTGGCCATTTGTATTTCCTCTTTGGAGATGTATCTTTTTAGTTCTTCTCCCCATTTTTTGATTGGGCTTCTTGTTTTGCTATTGTTTAGTTGTGTGAGTTCTTTGTGGGTCTTCATTATTAAACCCTTATCATTCTTGTGGAGGGCAAAAATTTTTTTCCATTTGGTTGGGCTTTGATTTTTCTGTTGTCTCTTTTGCTGTACAGAAGCTTTTTAGTTTAGTCCCATCTGTTTATGTTTTCCTTCATTTTTTTTTTTTTTTTTTTTTTTTTTTTTTTTTTTTTTTTTGTCATCTGTAGATGTTTCCAGACAGGAATTTCTGAATTGTAATTCATGGAGGGTTTTGCCAAAGTTCTCCTCTATGTATGTTATGGTTTCAGGTCTGACATCTAAGTCTCTTATCCATTTTGAGTTGATTTTTGTACATGGTGTGAGGGAATTGTCTTGGTCCATTTTTTGGCATGTCTTAGTCCAATTTTCCCAGCACCATTAAGGACGCTATCTTTGTTCCAATGTAAGTTTTTCACTCCTTTGTCAAAGATTAGTTGACTATAGACGTGTGGTTTTATTTCAGGGCACTCAATTCTGTTCTGTTTTTGTACCAGTACCAAGTTGTTTTAATTATGACGGCTTTGTAGTATAGTTTGAAGTTTGGAATTGTAAAACCTCCATTCTCTTTTTTTCCAGTCAGGAGGCTTTTTGATATTCAAGGTCTTTGTTATTCCATATGAATTTCAGTAATTTTTGTTCTATTTCTTTATTTTTTAAATTTATTTATATATAAATTCCACAACATTGTAATCTCAAGGATTCTCCTCCCCCTCCCTCCCCTCCCTGCCCCCCCCTTTCGCTCCTGTTCATAGTTGTTCGCTTCATTTTGGTGCTTAGCTTGTTTTGACTTTCCTCAAGGCTTTTGTTTATTTGTTTTTTCACTATATCCCATACATTAGTGAAACCATTTGGTTTCTACCTTTATCTTTTTGGCTTGTTTCTGCTAATATGATTTCTTCCAAATACATTGATGTTGTTATGAAGTCGTCAAATTTGTCATTTTTAATTGATGAGTAATATTCCATCATGTATATATACCACATTTTTTTCATCCAGTCATTCTGTTTTGGGGCATTTAGGTTGTTCCCATGACCTTGCAATTATAAATTGTGCTGCAGTAAACATCCAGGCACAGGTGTCCTTTTGTACCCACATTGAGGTTTCTTTTGGGTAGATTCCCAGAAGAACAATTGCTGGGTCAAATGGCAGTTCCATTTCCATTAGCTTTAGGGTCCTCCACACCCCTTTCCATAGTGGTTGAACTAGTTTACATTTCCACCATCAGTGTAGTAGTGTTCCTTTCTCTCCACATCCTCGCCAGCAATTTGTGTTCCTGTTCTTTGGATGTGGGCCATTCTTGCTGGTGTAAGGTGGTATCTCATTGTGGTTTTGATTTGCATTTCCCTTATTACCAGCGATGTTGAGCAATTTTTCATGTGCCTGTTGGCCATTTGTATTTTCTTTTTGGAGAAGTGTCTTTTTAGTTCTTCTCCCATTTTTTGATTGGGCTTTTTGTTTTGCTTTTGTTTAGTTGTGTGAGTTCCTTGTGGATCTTCGTTATTAAACCCTTATCACTCATGTGGAGAGCAAAGATTTTTTCCCATTCGGTTGGGCATCTTTTAGTTTTTTCTGTTATCTCTTTTGCTGTACAGAAGCTTTTTAGTTTGATGTAGTCCCATCTGTTTATGTTTTCCTTCATTTTTTTTGCCATCTGTAGATGTTTCCAGAAAGGGATTTCTGAACTGAAGTTCATGGAGCGTTTTGCCCAAGTTTTCCTCTATGTATGCTATGGTTTCAGGTCTGATCTCTAAGTCTCTTAACCATTTTGAGTTGATTTTTGTACATGGACTAAGGGAGTTTTCTTGGTCCATTTTTTTGCATGTCTTAGTCCAATTTTCCCAGCACCATTAATTGAAGAGGCTATCTTTGTTCCAAGGTAGCTTTTTCACACCTTTGTCAAAAATTAGTTGACTATATATGTGTGGTTTTACTTCAGGACTCTCAATTCTGTTCCATTGGTCTGATTGTCTGTTTTTGTACCACTACCATGCTGTTTTAATTATTATGGCTTTATAGTATAGTTTGAAGTTTGGAATTGTAATACCTCCATTTTCTTTTTTTCTGGTCAGGAGGCTTTTTGACATATGGGGTCTTCTGTCATTCCATACAAATTTCAGTAATTTTTGTTCCATCTCTTTAAAGAATGTCATTGGGATTTTTATTGGGAGTACATTGAATCTGTAGATTGCCTTTGGTAGGATGGTCATTTTGATAATATTAATTCTTCCAATTCATGAACATGGAATGTCTTTCCATTTCCTTATGTCTTCTTCTATCTCTTTTTGGAGCATTTTAAAATTTTCTTTGTATAGTTCTTTAACATTTTTTGTTAGGTTTATTCCCAAGTATTTAATTTTTTTTGGTGCGATGGTGAATGGGATGGTTTTTCTGATTTCTTCTTCCTCTGCTTGACTTTTCGCATATAGGAAAGCCACTGACTTCTGTGTG
>PVHY01033920.1:0-10786 GCA_004024945.1 Uropsilus gracilis | reverse complement strand
ACTACATCAAACTAAAAAGCTTCTGTACAGCAAAAGAGACAACAGAAAAAACTAAAAGATGCCCAACCAAATGGGAAAAAATCTTTGCCCTCCACATGAGCGACAAGGGCTTAATAACGAAGATCCACAAGGAACTAACACAACTAAACAAATGCAAAACAAAAAAGCCCAATCAAAAATGGGGAGAAGAACTAAAAAGACACTTTTCCAAAGAGGAAATACAAATGGCCAACAGGCACATGAAAAACTGCTCAACTTCGCTAGTAATAAGAGAAATGCAAATCAAAACAACAATGAGATACCACCTTACACCAGTAAGAATAGCCCACACCCAAAGAACAGACAACAAGAATTGCTGGCGAGGATGTGGAGAGAAAGGAACACTAGTACACTGTTGGTGGGAATGTAAACTAGTCCAACCACTATGGAAAGCTGTATGGAGGACCCTCAAGTTAATGAAAATGGAATTACCATTTGACCCAGCAATTGCTCTCTTGGGAATCTACCCAAAAGAGACCTATATGTGGGTACAAAGGGACACCTGCGCTCGGATGTTTATTTCAGCACAATTTATAATTGCAAGGACATGGAAGCAACCTAAATGCCCCAAAACAGATGACTAGATGAAAAAAATGTGGTACATATACACAATGGAATATTACTCATGAATTAAAAATGACAAATTTGAAGAATCAATTAAAAGTGATGAATTTATGGAAACCTGGATGTACCTAGAAGAAATCATTCTAGCAGAAACGAGCCAGATAGAAAGGGACAGAAACCAAATGGTTTCACTAATATATGGTCAACCAAATGGAACTGCACAAGGGGAGAATGGGGACCAGCTGGAGCGGGTGGGAAGGGGAGGTGGTGAGTGACCCCCAGGGACTGAAATGTGAAATATACATAAATAAATTAATTAAATTTAAAAAAAAATACATAATAAAAAATGAAATTGAAATTAGATTTAAATATTTAATGTATGCTTATTTAAATACTTTTTAGTGTATATTGTGTATTTAAGTATGCAAATACTTATTTAAGTACATATATAAAAGTAGAAACATCCAACAAAGAAAACATTTTTCGTTTCCTTTTCCTTTGTCTCTGTCCTCTCCAATCTCTCTGCCCAGAAACACACAAAAATCTTACCCTAGTTCCCAACACACACACACACACACACACACACACACAAATACACTTGAAAAATCTTCCCTCCTACTTGTTATCTTCTCATACTCACATCCTGTTTTAAATTTTGCTACTCATCATCATAATAATCTATTTTTACCTTTTACTCATTCTAAATCTCTTGCAATCTAACTCTCTGCCCAATACTTTTTCTCACTCTCCTTTTCACCAAATTTTTAAGGCAAGCTGTTTCAGACTCTCCATTCTCTTTGATGTGCTATATCTTCTGTGACCAACTTCTTTTCAAAATGAACTATTTCACTGACTGGTTCTCATCAGATTGTGTTATCACAGTGATCG
Organism: Uropsilus gracilis; assembly: GCA_004024945.1. Lineage (NCBI taxonomy): Eukaryota > Metazoa > Chordata > Mammalia > Eulipotyphla > Talpidae > Uropsilus > Uropsilus gracilis. Next base: position 9,295 of record PVHY01033920.1, on the reverse strand, counting down.
TATGTTTTCCTTCCTTGGTGGAACCTCCACTTCTTGGCTGCATATGCTGCCAATCCTCAGGATGACATCATTTACCTTCCTCTCTGTCTGGTGAGCTATCCTTGTGTTTACCCCACTCAGCCCTTAACTAGTAACTCTCAGCAGATGCTTTCCAAGCTCACTTCACTAACTTCAATCTCTAAACTCTTAGAACTAAATTTCTCACTTCCTTTCAAACATATCTCGATGACTCACTGGTTACAGGCTCACAGGTCATAAGTCATAAGATTAACTCACCGTCTCCATAAGAAAGCCTACCTGGCTCTCTATTTTTCTCTCTACACTAGGCTCACATTTGAAATAATCCTTAACCATCTCTTATGCCCTGTAAAATCCTTGTAGATTTTTTTCCCATTGTTTCTCTCTTCCTAGCTTCCTTACTAGTCTTTCCACTATCAGTATTTCTCTATTCAAGTCAACTATTCACAATGCTAATAGAAAATTCCTTCTTAATCACAGCACCAATAACAATGTCAATCATAAATAATTAATGTGATCATCTATTTTATACAATGAGCAACATCATCATCTTATCATATTCTCATAACTGGTAGAAGCAGGCAGTAAAAATTTTCATCTTCATTGCAGAGAGGGAGATAAATATTTCAAAAAATGTAATCTTGCTCATAAAAATGCATCACACAAAGAGCAGAGTATGGATTTATATTTTGGTCTTCCAGACAACCATACTCATGCACCGAGTCGAATACTTGTCAAAATGCCATCAGAGTCCCTCAACCCTTTCCTCACCTAACACTTCATTTCCAGCATCAAACCCCAGACTTGCCTTTCACGAGCCCCCTCCAAATAGCTCTCTACTCGGCATTCCTCAGCCTCCCAATCCATTGCAGCACCTAAGAACACTTAGACTCTCCCGTGTATAACACTCCTATTGCGATTTTACCCATTTTTCAAGACCAACTTCAAAGTCCATTCTTCCAGAAAGCTGTTCCTGGCTCTACAGATGAGAGCAAATTTCTCCCTCCTCTGACTCTGTACATTATTATGTTTGTAATTCTTGAAAAACTTCTCATTTTTTACTTTTTATTATTTCCTTTCTGCTCTAATTCTTCAACTTCTTGGGTGACTTGCCCTGATAACATGAGTGTCCTGCAACTTACAATAAGAAAATGAGCATTCTGTTCAGTTGAATTAGGTTCCAGAGACTTCAGGATTCTAAGCAAACTGGGCAAGGAGGTTGGCCCTGCTTTGGTTTTAACCTTTCTTCATAAAGCATTTCTCTGATCTCTTTTACATTTTCATTGTCCACTGGTTTCCAGCATTTCTTTTATGTCAAGGAGATTCTTCCCTCAATGAATAAAGTCATTCCAGTCACAGAGCAAAGGACTGGCACTTTTATTCCAAAGCACTGATGTCTCTTGACTTAAAGGCCAAAATAACCTTAACACTCTTATTCTGCCATTTCATGTCATGCTCTTTTCCTATGCAATTAGTAAATCAAACAGAAACCATTTTTAAAGCGCTTATCTTTCAGGTTGTTCCCCCTTTGATGAAAAAAGACACCATGACTTTTTTGCTAGTCGTTCAAATTGGAAGGCAGACCTTTGCTCAATACTACTGAATATAGTTCAGTTATGTCATTTTGTGGTTTAACATCAGTTACAATCTCTGTAAATAATTCTGAATTTAGTGTGAAAATTGCATTAAAAATACCACTTTCATCTGCCTCACAGATGTTTTTGCAAATAGCACAGTGTTTCTTTAGCTAGAGTGGTGCTTTCCCTAAATATAAACATAGAATATAAGGATACTCCGAGATGAAACACTTTATATGACCAGGGGATTGTGTGAGCAAGAACATGCATGTAATTTCACTGTGGCATTTTTATGTAAACTTACTGTAGTAAATTCAAACTGAGTATTCAAAATGCTACCCACTCTCAAATTATAGCTACTTGCATGGATTAATGGGCTATTTGACCAAACTTTCTTATTGCTAATACATACTAGTAAATGGGTTATTAGGATGATACTGACTTATTAGCAAACAGAATGGTCAAACAAGTAAATGTTTGACTTTTCTTTTTGTAATCTCCTTTGAAAAAAATTTTTCCCCTCCTGTAAAAGTGACTTTTCCTAAAATATTGCATTATATATTTTCATTTCCTAATGCTATTGAATTTATGAATATGATTCATCATTTCTAATCAATGAAATTGTGTTGTAGTTTGGCTAAACAGCAACTCAAGTTTAATTATGTTTTCAGTCCCTGTGAAGAAAAAAGTCATCATTCTTTTAAGGAAAAGAAAAATTGATCACTTGGGAGATTTTAGGAAATTAAAACTTACATAACTATTTGACTAGTATTATTTCTTTGTAAGCTGTTCCAACATATCAATATATGAACATTACATTTTTCAATGCTAGTGTTGCAGTAATATGCAAATAAAGGGAATTAACCAGTTGATGTACCTAAGAGGCTCTGTCTCAAATTATAAAGTGAAAATAATATGTATTTAAATGGTATGTTATAGAGATCCTGAGTTATGTATTAAATAATTTTGAAACATGTAGAGTTTTATAATTAATGATACCCTCTTTGTTAATAATTCTGTGCAAATAGACGATCATCATATTTAGACTTACAGAAGTCAATTTTTAATTGCTTCTTCCAAAAGAATATTTGTTTATTGTCAGCATAGAATGAAGATGTGTATTTTGTTTTAAATAGTATTTTTTAAATATCTAAAGATTTTAATAATCAAATATTTACTTTAAATATTTACCGATATCTTAATATTGAAAATTATTTTATAAACCAATTTTACCAAGTGTAGATGCCAAGCCACTTATGAGAACTGATTTTTATTATCCAGAAAGCTATACCACAAATCACATGATGTAGTGGTATAGAATACCAGCTTTGATTCAGACTAGGTTCAAATTCTTGCTGCAGCATTTATAAGCAATATGACATTGAACAAGTTACTTAATGATTTAAGCATCAATAAATACCTATCTCATGGGATTGAATTAAGGATTTGTGTAACATAGTCTAGTAGACCTAATAAAGTAGCTACTACACAATCGTGAAAATCAAAAATTATGTTGCAGTTTATCAAAGTATATGGATTAGATAAAATATGCTGACAAATCTCAGATCTGTATTCTTAGCCCAGAATTCTGTACTCCAGATCTTGTATCCAGTGGTTACAGAGCATAACTACTTAGGTATGCTAGAGACTCAACATCTACAAAATCAATTCACACTAGTATCTAATAAACTCCACTTATACCTCTATCCTCCCTTTGGAAATGGCTCAACTATTCTCCCACCTGAAAATTGTTTACTATTCTGCATTCTTGACTAAAAGGTATGCACTCTTAAGGGAGGTATCAAGGTGTTTTGTCTTTGTCTTTAGTAAGGAATATAGCAAATTGCTTGTTAAACTGGTATATAAGAAAAGATAAGACACTCCTCTATTCCAATATGCATGTGCACAGATTTCTGAGTTGCTCAACTCATAAAACAGGATATTTTCTATATAATTGCTAAGTAAATAATGGGAGATGAGAAATCTCTTGGTGTAGCTTTCTAAAATATTATCAAGTTGGTCATATCATAAGTAAAATAATAATGGAATAAAAAATAAGCTAACAAAAAAGCCTAAAACACATAAGTAAAATAATAATGGAAGAAAAAAAATAACAAAAAGCTTAAAATACTGTTGATGTCTCAGTATATTCCAATCTTTTATCTTCTATAGGAAAATAAAACTACTAAAAAAATCCAAGGAAATATATATTTTTAATAAAATAACCTTTAGATACTCTATTTGGAAACATAAGTTAACTTGTTGGAAATTTATTTACATATTTATATTATTACATTTATAATACAAAAAGAGTTAACAGTATTTCTTTTTCCCTGTTTGCATGGGCAAACTTTTTTCATTTCCCTTGCAGTTGGATAAGACAGCTTCATTTAGGAAAGGCAAAATGCCAAATATTCAATAATGAAATAAAGTTTAATAATAGGAAGATAGCCATTAAAACAACGGATTCTGCATGTAATGCAGAACCTATTGGTAAACATATTAGGATAATTGCAGATGGGGAAAGTTTTAAAATTCTACATGTGGGATACTTTCACACCACATAGGAGGTCTTTATTCATTAACTTTAAGTTGGTTACTGGGAGTTTCATTTGCAATTCACTCATACTACAGAATGTGTGGGTCTTTTAATGACTAACATTCTTTTGAAACAACATGAAGGAAACCTTCTTGAGTATTAACCTAAAAGCTTTCTTAGTTCTTTTAGTTAATCAATGTACGGTTTTTCATGTGGTGTTTTCTTCTTCAAAATAGTAGCAAGCTGAGATCTAAGCAGCTGTATAATTTCATACTTATACTATTCTATTAATAAGGTGATGGTATTCTATGTTTTGTACTGGGAGTATAAGGATAAATTATTACCTAAAGTTCGGATTGCCTCACAGCTTAATGAAAAGATTTCATCTTAATAGATGTACTTCTATTTTCCTGGTAAGTTTTTGACATAATTTGAAAGGAAGTGCTGTGATTTGTGTTCTTTGGTGAGGAGAGTCTTTCTCAGATAAAATTTTGGGAGCATAGCCCACTAACCAGGGCAATGTGAACCTTCTAAGACAAGATGGCAAGATTCTCTTCAAGTCCAACAGGAATGTAAATTAAAGTGCTAGACAATCAGAAATCGTAGCCCATACAGATTCATAGGTCTGCAAATATGCATGCATGTACATACCATAGATACACATCTGCACACACAGCTGTCAATAATTAAAAAATAACCAAGTGAAGATGCGGGTACTATATTATAACTTGCTCGCTCCCTACAAAATCTAGTGAGGTTTTGTGTTTTGATAGTCTAATGCAAGGCCCATGTTCTTAGAGCTCTGTGTATCCTTTTCCTTTCTTCAGAATGTGTAATTTTACGTAGGGTCATCTTTAAAATCACCAAATTCTACCCATTGAGGATGAATCTGGAAATGGGGTGGGTAAGCACTACATGGTGTCTGAATGCAAATTTTACACACAAATTCTAATCTTTAATTTATTTCTATGTATAATTAATGAAATCTGATCCAGAGTCATAGTGTGATATGCACCAGGGTCTCAATATATAAGGAGAGTTAGTTTGGTCTAACAGAAAATGGTAAATAACTACAAATTATTTTATATCAAGAATAAGACACAAACTACAATAAATCCAACTCTGAATTATATTTGTCTCCTGAAGATTTTGTCTATAAAACCCATTTCTGCTAGTTTATTGGAAAAATTCATGATGACAAATTAACACATCCTAATTAAGGAACCACCTAAAGTTGACTTGGGCTCAAATATTCATGTAGAGTCAAAGAAACATCAATTCATAATTTAAAATAGCATGGAGTTATTTAATATTAAAGGTCAAAATGACTCCATGAAAAAATAGACAATGTAAAAGTTATGATGTTACTCAGTATTTGGTCACTCTTAAGCAAAGAAGTAGAATTATCACTAATTATATTAAAACACTGAATGCCTATATGTTTAAATACTACTACTGTTTCCAGGATTCAGAAAACTTTGGCGATAGCCCAAAGTCTGGAGGAAAATAACATCAAAATGAAGTACCTGTGAGTACTTTATTGAAATATGGTGGGGTAAAAAAGAAAAATTAGAGAGAAGGTCAAAGGTAATCAGACAGGGTAGTCAAAAGATTAGAATTATGTAATACTGTGATCTTAAGTAAGATATTTTAACTTTTTCTGGACATCTGTTTCCAACCCATCAACTAGCGGCAATTATATCTAATGGTTCCAGCGATGAAACAGGCATCTGAAGAAACTCTCCCTCTACTGCCTAAAACATAATTTGCAAATTATGCTTAAAATTTTAAGGGAGGAGAAGAAAAATACCTAGATGACAGGAAAAAAAAAAAGGCTTGAGAATGGCAACTTTTCTGAAATCTAAGAGATGATCAGAATTTGGAATTTATACTCCCCCATGGGACATGTTATGTGACTTTAATCACATGGGAAGGAGCAGTGGGAACAGAAAACTTGTATAAATCCAGGTGCATTGGAAAGTTGCAACCCTAATTAAGGAGAAAGTATAATAATACAAGGTCTATTTTCTCAGAGCCAAAACAGTTCCTCTCTGACTCATGAAAGAAAAATAAGTCTTTTGAGAGAATTTTAAACTTCAGCTTTGTTTTTCTCATGAACTTGGAGCACAGATTCATACTAGACATGTGATACAGAGATACTCAAGGTCAGAAATTATCAACAATGGCAACAAAAATGATCCTCAGGTAGTACTACCCCAAACTTATCTGTAGCAGGAGCACATACACCTGTTCATAAAGGTTACCCTTCAAATCCCCAGGCCTACTAACAGCCTCATAGAGAAAAACCAAGTTTCCCTCATGTCAATGCTTTTTCAAATTCAAACCCTCTCAAAATATTAAAACTCAAAAATAAGCAATCTAGTCAGCAGATATGAAAAACAAACAATACTCTAAGAGCTCACCTTTTCAATTCATCATTAAATGAGATGGTTATGGGTTGAAATGTGTCCCTCCCCACCCCACCCCAATATTTATATGATGAATTCCTAATGCTCAGTACTTCAGAAAATGACTTATTTGGAAACACAGTTATTGTAGATGTAACTATTAAGATGAGGACATGTTATGGAGGGTAAGGTCCTAATTCAATAGGACTAGTGTCCTTAGGGGGGAAAAACTTTGACACAGAGATGTGCACACAGGGAGAAAATCATATGAACATGAGCACAGAGATCAAGGTGATGCTTCTGCAAAACAAGACATGCCCTCAAATTGCCAGCAAAGCATCACAGCTAAGAGACAGACCTGGAAGGATTATTCCACTCTACTCTCAGAAGGAGCCTACTCTGCTGAAACCTGGATCTTGTACTTGTAGTTTCCAGAAATGAGAGACACATATTTCTATTGTGTAAGCCATCCAGTTTGTGCTATTTTTTATTACAGCCCTGGGAAACTAGAGATATAAAGTTAAGTATGCTTAAAATAACTTGAAATAAAAGGAGGTAAAGAAATTCTAAGAATAAAATATGAAAGAATAGACATTCTAGGAGGAGAAAAATAATTATTTCCAATTGATGTATCCATAAATAAGTTAAAGACCATTTTAGACACAACCAAATAAGATAAATATAGAACTAAGCATGCTGCCCAGAATTCAGTATAAAGAAATAGAGACTGAGATTGTAATTTGAAGTAAAGATTAGAGGACACAAAGGATAAAATAATATGGTCTAATATCTAGCCAAGTGGGAGACACAGAAGCAAAATAAAAGAGAAAATGGAAGATATTACTGCAAGCCAACAATGAATAAGAATTTCCTGAGTTAATACAAAATTTCCCAATTTAGGAAGCTCAGTAGATCCCAAGCCAAATAAGACTAAATTCACAACAACATGATTTCAGCTTGACTGCAGAAGATCTAAAACAGCCAATGAGAAAAGACAAATTGCTTAAAGAGAGGAACAATTAGATTGACAGTTGATTTAACAACAACAATGGAAAAGAACAACAGGGAGAAAAAAAAGCATCTTTAATGCACTGAAAGTCAATTAACTCTCAAGACCAGAGTTCTTTATGCTATAAACTAAAGATTGTATTTCTGGAAAAAGCAAATTGAACACAAAGAGTGGAAGCAATAAGGAGCAAGGGAATTAAAAACATTGTAAATATATCTAATTCTAAATATAAAAATTTGATTGAATTCTATTGGTAATTACATATGATTCAGCCTAAAGATAAGTGACTCTGAGCTAGCCAAATCAAATGGGAGACTGTACACAATTGTCAAAACTTACCCAATTGTACATTTAATGTGATTTTATGTAAATTGAAGCCCAAACTTTGATTTTTAAAACAAATGGAAGCAAAATGCTATATAATGAGTTAGACTATTAATTACTGCAATCATTCTACTACTATATTTATGCTGCTCAAGAGAAGGACAGAATAATGGGTTAACTTTAGACTATGAGGGTGAGAATACATGTTGAGCATTTAAAGGTAATGCTGAAAGAATGGGAGCAGAATACAAGCCCCTAGGGTACAGAGGCAGTGTGTTCCTCATCCTTTCTTTGAAAATGCAATACGCACAAAGAAATCACACAGCAGTAACCAGTTATGAGGGGTCACCTAGATGATACAGAAGGCTTTTTATTAGAAGGTTCTCTAAATGAAAACAAAAAGTTGAACCAAAACACACACTTACAGAGGCCATATAGACCTTCAAGGATATGTCTACAGGTCATAATTTGAAGGATATTTTTTTCTGATAATCAAATAGACTCTCCAAGTGATTAACCATTTCATAAAACACAGAAAATAATGAGATGCTATAGGGCTGAAATAGGGTCTTGGGTGCTGTATTTTGCTTTAAAAGAAGTCAGGCTTAGGAGAATATATTGGAACCTGTAGACAAAATGAGTTATAGGTCATAGCTCATAGATGAATGATTGCAAGACTTTAGAGAAGTGGAGAACCTTTGTAAATTTCTAGGTCAGGCACTTTATTTAACAGATGAAGACACTGGGGTCTAAAGGGGCTAGTAATTCATGCTACAACATTTGTATTCCTGAACAATCAACTGCTACCATATTCTTTGTTCCAAGAGTAATAACATTTTTCACACCAGAGACAAAGATTTATGTAGCACCTTGAAAAATGCCTTTAAAAAATGTGCTATTCAGGACAATTATTTCAGTTAAGGTAGCTAATTGGGTACTTAAAGTAGTTAGTGTATTTGCATGCTTAATTAACTATAATTTATTTAAAAGTGCTCTTATATCAAATTACTGTGAGATGCATTTGAGATGTAAATTATGCTTTTAAAAAGTTTTATTTCTGTCCATTTCTTCCAAAGCAAAGTAAAACTAAAATTTTATTCCATTAAAGGAAAATCATCAACTGGAACTAAAAACACAAAATGAAACAAATGAGTGAGGATAAAATGTTGAAACTAAATAAAAACAGATCATTAAAGACCCATTCAAGGAGTACGAGAAAAACAATTTAATCCAAGAAGGATCATTTGTAAATTAAAAATATACTGCCAGTGTGGTGTGGGAGAAAATGACATAAGCTAGACTACTATATTTTAGTAACACTACCATTAACAACTTTTGTCTGTTGACATTAATATTTTCACCTGTACAAAGGGTTTTTGCAGTTACCTTCAAATGCTAAAATTCTAACATTCAATTAAAC
>PVHY01033919.1:0-10781 GCA_004024945.1 Uropsilus gracilis | reverse complement strand
AAAAAAAAAAACTTGTGATATTATAATTCTGTTATCACCCAGGTTTGATCCTTGTCAACGCCACAGTTAAGACCCTCTGGAACCAAAATATGGGGCGAGGCTGTCTTGATTTGGGGCTTAAATTTTACCTGTCATGAAGCACTGTCATTCTGAGCGGGGGACAGCTATTTGGTTTAAAACATGATTCCTTGAGCAGACACGTCCGTCTGTTCATGGAACAATCATCCTTTAAGGTCTGTGTGAGAAACTGCTCCCTGCTGTTTTTATGACTAGTTTTTGACTTGTGTTTGATGGATGAGCAAGCAACAATGGGTCCAGGGAGGTGACAGCTCCACGGTAGTTCAGGTGACATTTTTTGACATAGGCAGGCACTGCAGAATCTGAGCTGCAAGCAATAAAGAAACTCTTTTTTTTATTATATTCTGTTTATTTTATTTTATGTCATTATTCAAAAAGATACCCGTACCCGGATGCTTATTGCAGCCCTATTTGCAATAGCCAGGATATAGAAGCAACCCAAATGCACCAAAATAGACAAAGGGTACAGAAAGCTGTGGTATATGTAGTAGACGGAATACTATTCATCAATCAAAAAAGACAAACTTATGTCATTCGTGACAGTATGGATGGAGCTAGAAGGAATCGTGCCAACAGAAATAAGCCAGAAAGATGCTGGGCACGGTGGCTCATGCCTGTAAGCTTCAGCCTATGAAGCGACCGGGGCTAGGGATCATGGTTCGAGTCCCACCTGGGGCCCGTAGGGAGACCTAGTTCCAAAAAAACAGCTGGGTGTGGTGGTGCGCGCCTGTCATCCCAGTTACCTGGGAAGCTGAGGCTGGGGATTGCTTGAGTCTGTGGTACCCTGGGTAACAAGAGCCTGTGGTTCCACGGGCAAAAATAGCAAGACCTAGTTCAAAAAAAAAAAAAAAAAGCCAGAAAGAGAAACACCGATGGTCTCACTTATATAAGGGACAAAGGGAAAGGAAATAGACAAAACTAATTTTTAGCAAAACTGAAGCATAGAGCCTGAGCGGGAGAGAGGGGAAATCGGGGGAGGGAGGAGCAGATCATAAACCATACATACTGACATGGGAAAGACAGTGTTTGAAGTTGCACTTTGCTTCTCTTGCTGTGTGCAGTGTTAAGTACCACTGTTGCAGAAATCTGCTTGGTGAGGAGAAGAGCGATGCGTGTTGGACAAGGCAGAGGGCAGGTATCAGCATGATTTTTCTGTAGAGGTGCAGATAGTCAATATTTTAGGCTTCCCAGCACCTCCAGCCTGTTTCCACTGTGCTTCTGTTGCCAGTGTGGGCAGCCACAGACGGCTCCAAGCCGTCAGCATGACTCTGCTCCTACCCGACTTCAATGTGGACCTGGAAATTTGAATCTCACTTAATTCTTGCATCATGAGATCTTAATGACTCCCCCTTTCTGTTTCCATTCAAAAATGTAAACACATCCTCAGTTTGAGACAAAAACAGGCAGCTCCCTCAACGGGCCCTTTAATACACAGAACTGGGACTTTTGTTTTTAGAATTTCACTGCCTGCTGGCCAAGCTCTTTCAATTGGCTTTATTAAGAACCCTACTTTCAAGTATGGGGATGACAACAATATAAAACAAGTAAGTACATAAATATACATTATTTTTTTAAAAATCAAGAGAATGGAGATCAAAATAAGGAGAAAGTAAAGGGTCTTTTATAAGGACCTACTGATTTCATCTAGCATGCTCTTGGGGTTTCATTGTGTACATCAGGCTACTTTCTGTGGCTCATGAGAGTAATCAAGACCAAGTGTCACACATGAACTTGAGGATGGCTGCGACGGAAAAAATGGCAAGGCTGTGACATGAAGCATCTTTTGAGAATTTTGGTGAACACCAACACCCATTCATGCTGGCTGACTTCTCACCATGTCTTCTGGAAGCATTGCTAGACAGGGTACACATTGCCCACCGCAAGCAAAGTGGCAAGCACCACTAATGTATGATCTCTATGATCATAATTGTATGATCTCTATGATCAGCTCCGTGTGTTCATCTAGGGAGATTTCCAAGATTCCCCCCCCACCCCTCTCCCCACCACCACATTAAGAAAGGAGCCTCTGGTGCCAAATATTTTACCCCACTGAGAGTGTCTGAGAAAATGGCGATGAGAAATGTTCCTGCTAATGGGCTCCCCAGGTCTTTGGGCCTGAGTGTTTAGCTAAAATTTCCAGGGCCTGCGTTAAGGGAACGCCCGTGGAGCTAATGGGGGCGGAGTGGTGTCGGCATGGGGTCCCTGGCTGATGTAGCAGATGTCCCAAACTGTTATTCTGGAAGGTGCTTTTGGTGTCTGTCCAGGAGATGGCCTTTTGCTCCAGGAGGCTGGGAAGATGCCCCCTCGCTCACCAAGCCGCGGGCCAGTTATTTCTGGCCTGAACCCAGGAGTTTGAGCTGTTCCGCGCTCCTAGGGAACCTGACAGGCAGTTGTATTATGAAACCTGACGTGCTCAATGGACCCCCTTTCATGAGATTCTTTACCTGTCTCTTTGTGTTAAAGTGGGGACAAGCAAAACAGCAGAGGAGAGAGCTGGTGAAGGCCCGAGGGAGATGGCAGGTGGAATAAATACCGGGCGGTTTTATGTGCGGGGCTGATGTAGACCGTGGAACAAGAAAGGGTCGCACAGAACAAATCTCTTTTGTTCCCTGTCATCTTTAAATGAGTGTCAGAGTAGGCAGGGGGGCTTTGACCGTTAACCGCACAATTTAGCCGGCTTGTTCTGTCCTGTGGGCCCCGCCTCCTTGGAGTTTCTCAGCTTAGAAAAGAAGGCCCCCAGCCCCTTCTAAATGGGCCATCTCTTGTTCTTTGTGTCCGGACTGCCCAGTGTGAAATCCACAGTGACGTTAAATGTTTTCTAATGAATAATTACTGAAAGGAAATGGAGGACTATATGTGTAATGGATTGTAGCGCATTAAAATGTTTTATTTTGCGCACAAAAATGTTGTCCTTCACAAGCACCGTGATTGTGGCCAAAAAGCCTTTGTGGCGGACCTGTTTCAATGGATTATCTGCAAGCGTTTCCATCCCAAATGGAAATCAAAGGGCACCTTTGGCAAACGAATGTTTTTCAAGATGGCAGCCATGAAACATATTTAGTATTTAGAGCTGTGGGTCTTAAAGGAACGTTTGAACCTGGGAGATTTTCTCACTTACTTTGCCCCCTTTTGATTTGGGAAAGCGAAGCGGCTCCCTCCGACCTCTGTCCTGTTCTGGCGGCCAGTCAGTCTTTACAACACTCTTGGAGTCTGTTTCTTAGAAGCAAGAGGTCCCAGGAACAGACCCTGGGTGTTTTCTCCTGGCTAAACTTCATTTTTACTTTGGATCTCATGGATAAATATCAGATGGCGGGGGATGTCCGCTGTCACCTTCGAGTGAACTTATTAAGAATTTCCCAGTGGGTCTGGCGGGGGAACTGTTGGGATTTGAGTGGCTATTCAGTGTTCTTCTAAGGACTGAGGCCTCCGGGTTTGTGTACCCGCTCAAATCGGTTTATGACAAAACTAATGAGACTTTCTGTGCTTCTTGAATTAGTGTGGAGATGTCGGCTTTGGCGTGTCAATGCCGTTTTGTTGCTAATTTGACAACTGCCATAGCTGAGGCCTCTCCCTTGCCCCCTCCCCACTTTTCCCTCTCTCCCTCCCTCCTTCCTCCCCACCCCCCAGAATGCTAGGGAACTGGAGACAAGAATAGCTGTGGTTTGCTGAGGTTTGTAGACTAAAAGGTCTAATATTTTAACTCTCTGGTCTTCTGTTCTGATGCAGTGTAGACCTGGTTTTTTTTCCCAGGAAATATTGTCCTTATTCCCCATGGAGAATGTGTGTGTGCCTGCAGCAAAAAACAAACAAACAAACAAACAAATACACGAATAAATAAATAAATAAATACACAAATAAATAAATGAAACAAAAAATAAATAAATGAAACAAAAAATAAATAAAACAAAAATAAATAAAACAAAAAAATAAAACCTGGCATCTTGTAACCGTGATCTGGCCAGAGGCATAGAACTCACTAGTACCCCCCAAATCCCTTCTCTTTCATTCAACTCCCTTCATACCCACATAAGATACCCATTATTTGGATGTTCATAATTTCATTTTGAATCATTTGCAAACCAAACCTGGTAGTTTTTTAAGCTCATACTCATTTCACAAAATGGAAGCATCTAGATGGGTTTAGGTAGCACAAAGATAAGCATGGATCTGTCCTGATGTGTGGCAGGAAAAATAACTTGCAGGTCCAGCATATCACCCTTCTGATACTATTAGAACAAGACGAAAGTAGAGGTTGTTAATTCCATCTCAATACAAGGAAAGCAACTGATAGAAATGCTGAGACTGGGACACAGGCAAAAATCACAGTTTTATGGTGCCATTGGATTCTTTAGCATCTTTTGGGTAGGACAGAGTGCTTTCTGTTTTCTGGAAAGAGAAAATACACCCAACAGTGTTTATTGCTCAATCAACAAAGGCTTTGTAATTTTGTCAGCACAAATGAGAGTTTTTATTCCTAAAATATAACTCCCCAGATAGTTGTTGGGGGAACATCAAGGAAAATAATACAAAAAAATAATAATACATAAGGAAAATAATACAAAATAATAAAATGATTTTTCTAAGGAAAAATCCACTGGCTCTGTGGATGGTGGAGTGGATTGAAAGGCCAGATCTTGTGTTCAGTGTTTGCTTTTACATTCTGAGCTCCAGAGTGACCCAAAAGCTACTTCTCTGGATTTTTTTTTTTTTTTTTTGAGACTAGGTCTCACTATTTTTGCCTGTGGAACCGCAGGCTCACGTTGCCCAGGGTACCACGGACTCAAGCAATCCCCAGCCTCAGCTTCCCAGGTAGCTGGGATTACAGGCACGCACCACCATGCCCAGCTATTTTTTTGGAACTAGGTCTCCCCACGTTGCCCCGAGGGAGACTTGAACCGCAATCCTTGGTCTCCACCGCAGCTTCCTAGGCTGCTGCTTACAAGAATGTGCCACCATGCCCAGCCTACTTCTCTGGATTTAAGATTTATTAATAATAAGAAAAATAATAAGAAAAAATAATAAGAAAAATAATAAGAAAAAATTCTTAATTAAAAATAAGAAAAAAATCTATCCAATATGCTTTGCTTTGTATCATTGATGCATGAAATGTATGCAACCTGATTTATGCCCAATAAGGAGTTGAGTTTCTTTTCTTTGGACCTTAGATGCAGAAGTGAAGGTGGCACTTTCCTCCAACTCCCAGCCCAAGGTCATTGGTCTCCTCCCCCTTTCATCTCTTTCCAATTCACCTCCTCAGTTAAGGGCTCCTCCCAGTTGATACATTTGGTATGCATCTTTAAATATGGCCGCCTCCATATGACAACAGGTAGCTGTGTTTTGCATGTGAATTGCTGCCTGTTAGGGGAATGGCTGGTATGTTTCCTTTTCCTTCATAATGCCTTTAACATTCTTCCACAAGGCAGAAAGAATATCCCCTAGGGTGCACCTCCTATGCTCACCCAGTCCCAGGGATTACTTGTCTGCCTCCAAGCTGAGTTGTCAGCTATGGCCATGGTCCTCCTTTATTATCGGGACAGTCAAGTTGTGAGTTCCTAGAGGGGGAGGTCTGGAAGGTGAAGCTGTCTTTCAGCCACCACTTGACAGAGTTGGTGGGAGCATCTTGTTGGATTGTCTCACCTGAGACCTGACACCCTGTGGGGAGGTCAGAGGTAGAGCTGTGGCTATCGAAAGGGCAAAAGCAAATCTTTTTGAATCTTCCTAGCCTGCACTGGGCATGCATCTCACTTCCTGAAGTCTTCTCTTATGTCTTCGTGAGTGGAAGAAATGAAAGAGCATGGATTTGGAAGCCAGAATGTTAATGTTTGAACATCGGTTCACATGTAACAAGTCATTTAACCTGTGTCTGTTTCCCCATCTGTGAAATTGGGAATGAAGTGCTGCTTACCTCATAGGCTTGATGACCTCATACATGAGAAACCCTGAGGTCTGTGTCTGATACCCCATAAACTGTACAGCTGGTGCATCAAAACCACGACAGGAAACTGAGGGTCATGTTACCGGTGGGAAGTGAGGTTGTCACAGAGAATGTTGTGCATGCCTTGTGTTTGTCCACCCCTGCACATTGACAGGATGAATGAAATCATATGGTCAGAGGGTTTGTATCTTCAGTCTTTCTA
Source organism: Uropsilus gracilis (assembly GCA_004024945.1). Taxonomy (NCBI): domain Eukaryota; kingdom Metazoa; phylum Chordata; class Mammalia; order Eulipotyphla; family Talpidae; genus Uropsilus; species Uropsilus gracilis. The sequence goes on along the minus strand of PVHY01033919.1, from coordinate 4,566 downwards.
GTTTATGCAGGACAGTTTTCCAAAGTAGTTGAACCAGACCACGCAGCCTGCACAGAGTATGACTTTCTGGTGCTCCACATCCTTCTGAAGACTGAGCAGCCTGTTTTCCACAGGACTGGTGCTGTTTTATATTCCCTTCCACTATGTATGAGGTTTCCCATGTGTCTACTTCCTCGCCAGCACTTGCTACTACCTGGAGCTGGGATCATGGCCATCTCAGTAAGCATGCAGTGGTAGCTCACTGTGGCTTTGCTTTTTCTCTTTTTCATCTCTTTAAACATGTAGATTCCCCACTGTTTATCTTCAAGTGTTGAGGAAGCTGTAGTTTCCCAGCCTGGATTTGGGTACTTGTAAACTACAGCACTGCTGAAAATATTTTTCTTCATTTTCCTTGGAACTGGAAGTTCCTGCAATGCTAGTTCTGGGCCATCTTTTTGCTATTTGAATTAATTGCAATTAAATGAAAATTCCCTCCTTGCATTTAGATCTGCAGTGGCCCTACGTAATTACTCGCTACTTAGTATGAAGTCAGAGGTCTTTTTCATCATCTCAGGAGGTTTCATTGCAGTTCAACTTTGTGTGATCTAAACCCTTTGAAATCAGTGATTGTTTTCAGCTTACACTGTGGTCGATTTTTGCAATTGTTTTATGTACTTTGAAACAAAATAATTAGCTGCAGTAATATGCTCGTGTTGTTTCATTGTGCTGTTGCTTTTTAGATTTTCTCCATCTTAGCTGATTTTTCTGCCATTGTTTTCTGCCAGTTACTGAGACAGAGGAGTTGGGAGCGCTCCAGGGTGGGACTCACAGAATAAACGACAGTTCCTTCCATACACATAGGGGTTCACTTCCTGACTCTAAAAAGGAATGAGAAGTGTTGCTAGAAACAACTCTGAAGCGATCTCCAAAAGGCATCTCTTTATTTTCATTTTTAACTAATTCTTAAATTTTTCTCACATCGTTACTCCTTTTTGTGCAATGCTTGATTGCTCCCCTCAGGTGTGGTCCTCGTAATTCTCCCACCACCACAGCCCTGGGGAACCATCACCATAGACCCTTGTGCTCTTCTCTTTCCTGTTTTGTGCTCTTTTCCTGTGCTCTTTTCTTTCCTGTTTCCTCTTCCTTTTCTGCTGCATGTTTCAGATCTATGACCAGCTTGCAAGGGTTGTCTTTCTCTTGGCCCTCTGCTCAGTGTCCCTATATTCCACCTATAAGTGAAACGGTTTGATATTTTTCTTTTTTTTTCTGAGACTAGGTCTCGCTTTTTTTGCCTGTGGAACGACAAGCTCACGTTGCCCGGGGTACCACAGACTCAAGCAATCCTCAGCCTCAGCTTCCCAGGTAGCTGGGATTACAGGAGTATGCCACCAAGCCCAGCTATTTTTTGGAACTAGGTCTCACTACGTGTCTCCAGCGGGACTTGAACCACGATCCCTGGTCCCCGCCACGGCTTCCTAAGCTGCCGCTTACAGGCATGCACCACCAAGCCCGGCTGATATTTTTCTTTTTTCTTTTCATTTTGCTTAGTATGATCCCTTCCTGCTCCATCCATGTAGCTGCAGATGGCATAAGTTTATTGATTGCTGAGTAATAGTCCAACGTGTCTATAAACCACATCTTCTTGATCCATTCATCTCTCCTAGGGCACTGTTACCATATCTTAGCTACTGTAAATAATGTTGCAGTAAACATAGACATTAAGGTTTCCTCTCAAATTAGTGTTTTTGTGTCCTTTGGGTAGATTCCTAGGAATGGAATTGCTAGGTCATATGGTAGATCCATCTTTAGTATTTTTTTTTAATTTTTATTTTTGAGACTAGGTCTCGTTATGTTGCCCAGGGTTGTCTCGAACCCACAGACTCAAGTGAATTCCTAGCCTCAGCTTCCCAGGTAGCTGGGATTACAGGCGCCTGCCACCATGCCCAACCATCTTTAGTATTTTGAAATTCTCCACACAGCTTTCCATAATGACCAGACGAGTTTGTATTCCCACCAGCAGTGTAAGAGGGCTCATTTATCTCCACATCTTCTCTAGCATTTGTTGCCAGTTGTTTTAATGTGGACCATTCTCACTGTTGTGAAGTGGTATCTCATTGTGATTTCAATTTACATTCAGGAGGGATAGCGCTCTTTCTCTTTTTAGAGCTAGGTCTCCCTATGTTGCCCAGGGTAGTCCCAAACCTGCGGACTCAAGTGATCCCTAGCCTCAGCCTCCCAGGTAGCTGGGATTACAGGCATGAACCACCATGCCCAGCTATTTTTTTGGGACTAGGTCTCTCTATGTTGCCCCAGGTGGGTCTTGAACCCGCAGACTCGAGCGATTCCTAGTCTCAGCCTCCCTCCTAGGCTGGGATTAAAGGCACGTGCCACTGCACTCGGCCTTGGACATGTATCTTGCTTCTAAATTTTCCTATTTGTAGAACAAATCTATTTGCAATAAATATGGATAAAAAAGAGCCTATGGCTAGAAGAAACAGCATCTAAAATTTGCAAATATATGCCTACAAGAGCAAGGAAATTAAATCTGTGTGTGCTTAAATTTAAGAAAGATACTTAAACACAGCAACAATGCAGAAGGAAGAGTGAGTAGGCCAGAGCAGCAGGGAGAGGAACTAGTTCTTTCAATTGACCTGATTTTGTTCTTTGTACCCATGGAATGTTTTACAGTTATAATGTATTACAAAAATCTATGTTAATTTTCCCAAATAAGGAGTAAAACAAAAAAGCCAAAGTGTGTGTGTGTGTGTGTGTGTGTGTGTGTGTGTGTGTGTGGTTGCTGTCAGAGCACACAAAGGTCAACTATCTTTTTTTTTTTTTTTTTTGAGACCAGGTCTTGCTATGTTGCCCTGGGTATTCTCAAACCTGCGAGCTCAAATGATTCCTGGTCTCTTGCCTCCCAGCACTTGGGTTACAGGTGCGCCACCACGCCTGGCTGAGGTTAACTATCTTAAGAGAATTTACAAACAGAGCAGCGGGCGGGCATTTTTAATAACTCAGAGTTATTGTGGCAGTCGTGTTGGTGGCAATATAAATATCATTATTTTGAAACAATTTTAAGTGAATTAAGGGATGAAGACCAATGAACGCTTAATCAAGTCATTGAACTGGAGGTTTTGGATACAAAAGTGAAAAGATGTAAGAAAAATGAGGCAAAGGATAAACTCTTATTTATACATTTGAATTGACAGAATCAGAATAAACACATGGTATCTTTTATTTTAAAACTATTTCAGCGCATTCTCTACTAAAAAGGCATTAAAATAAGGACCAGTTGAAATCATGACTAATAACGAGGAGCGCCCCCTGTATCTGATTAAGGTAAATACCTCCTTCTAGGTATACTTTAGTGTGCGAACTCTCCTTTGCTCTAGGACTTCCGCAGACTCTCCCCCAGCAACCCAGGGACACTTTCACCTTCCCTAATCAGAGCGCCTCTGCTTCCTTAATTTCATATATTGAAGCATACAATGAAATTCAAAATCTACGGTTCTTGAGATTTCTCCTTAAAAACAAAAACAAAACAAAAAATCCTTTCTTTTCTTGCCTGCTTTAGGGAAGTAGCCAGAGCTGCTCCCTGCTGTACAAGAGTCACATTCAAATTATCCTTCTCCCATTGGGAAAGTCCTGGAAAGCATCTCTCTCCGTAGACTAGGCCTCCATCTGCTACCCTCACAGAAAATGCTCATTTCTCAGGAGTTTCCATCACAGGAGTTTACTTCTTGCTTCTACAAAGTCTACTGTGTTTCTAGATGATTCTTCAGGACATCTCTCCTCCAGGTGATGACTCAGGAACCCAGGCTGCTTTCATCTTTGTTTACTCAACAGGAGAAATTCTTGGTCATTGCAGCGAGGTCCCGATGACCCACTAAGGGCCTTGGCATGAATGTCACTTCTATTTACATAGTGGTGATGGGACACTTCTATTTACATAGTCACTGCGAGGAGTGTGGGGAGGTCCATGGGCTACTTCTATCTCTGCCACAGCACCCTGCCTTTACATCTCTTGTATTCTCACCCCTATCCCTACCCTAACACTAGGTCAAGCACTAGTTATCCAGGTGTTATGGTCAGGTCATCATTGAGTATATGGTCCTTCCAAAATAGTGGCCCTGATGAGAGCACCTTATTGAATTCCTTGATTGGACATGAGAGAAATAGCTAAGCCATCCATGACAAAAGTGACTTCCTTTATTTTGGAGCGTCAGCTGCAAAGATTGCATACTGATATTTGAAAAGGTTGAATTTATGTTCCACAGACATCATATAAAACCCCAAATTTCTGATTTTTCTTAAATGGAAAGATCTGGCAACGTTAAGTCATATGCTCATGCCTGGTATCAGCTGGTTGGGACAGAAAAGTGGCTATGCCCCTTAGATAGTCTTTCATTCCCTAGTCTAAGTGAGCCCCTACCACCTAACAGTGACTCTATCTCAGTAGCTGCCAGGATCCCTGTAGGATCTCTACCCACTTGCATTGTGATATTGCCCCAAAGAGGTGACTCTTTCTTAGTAGTAAAGACAGCTCTTTAACTTCTCTCTTTTATCAATTTTTTATAGTCTTAAAAT
>PVHY01033918.1:0-10791 GCA_004024945.1 Uropsilus gracilis | reverse complement strand
CTTTTCTGCAACTGAAACTCACTTGACTTCCCCACAAAAGGGAAAAAAATGACTACTGAAGTTAAGTCAATTTAGCTTAAATTGACTTTCCTGTAAATCTAAAGAAAACAAATTTTAGTCCCCTTCAGAGCCATCTGAAATATAATAATTCTATTAAGCTTCTGATCAAGACAAATAAAACTTACACAAAATTCAGAGCATTCTAATAAGATTAGAAAAAGAACATCAGAGAGAAAATGTGGATATTATGTTTTGAATCATTTTAAGTTCAAACCAACTTAGAGACTTGCTTTTTGGCAGATATTTTTTAACAAGAATCAATGACTACCAACTAATCTAATTCTCGAAACCAATAAATTGCAATTGAATTGTTGAATAATGAAAGGCAGTGAGCTGGAGAAATTAATTTGTTTACAAGCAGCTTTGTCCAAGTTTTTTTGTTGTGGGAAAGAGTCAGAAATATTCAGTCTCTGCTTCAAGGGTAAAAATGCATCTCAGGGTACACACCCAAATAGCTGGGTTGTAACTTCCATTATGTGCCTGGTTTTCCAGGCTATTTCTGTTGATGCAGATAATACCAGGCCTGCACATCCCAGCCTTCAGAGTCCCTCAGGGTACAGGGCTGGACAACAGTAAGGCCCCAGAACAATTGGGGAGAGTGTTCAGTTTTGGCTGCCTGTGTTGCTATTCTGCCAGTCTGTCTGAAGCATCTGGGGGAACACCCAGTTTTTGCAGAAGCTTGAATTTGGCACTAGAGAACAAAAATGAATAAAGAGTAAATTTTCCCTGAAGCTGAGATCAGGGGCCCTCACTCTCCTGTCTAATATCCATACCACTCAGCCATGTCTATACTGGAAGACCCAGAGCTTGTATGTTCTGGGTGTGGATATAACACAGGCCCCTTCTCACTCCTGCCTGCCCTCATGTTCCCCAGACATGCTCTCTAAGTAACAGCAGTTAAAATACAGTCATCTTTTCTTTGCTTCATCAAACTGTGGTGGTCACCATGCCACTGTCCTCTGTCCACACTTGCTGTAGTAGAATGTGTACACCTCACTGCTCTCAACACTGACTTCCTAGTGTCCTAATCTCAGCTTCTGCTGTCCTGCTTGCACATCTTTCCTAAACCACCTTATCTCCAGTTTTAATTAAATCTTCCTAGTGCTTCTCTGTGCCCACCAATTCAGTTTTGCATCCTCCTAGTAAGATAACTATTGTATTCACTTATTATCTTCTCTTCAAAATTCTGATTCCTTTATGAGATTGTTTCTACAAGGTCTATGTGTTTATGTACTTAAGACTTGATATCATACTAACTACTATGTTTATGTACTTAAGACTTGATATCATACTAACTCTACCTTCATCCTCCATACATATTATGGAGGGAAAAAAAGGGGTAAAGGTAAAGAAGATAAAAAATGCTGGATAATGGAAGTTGCTATAACTTAGACTTATTAAGTTCACATTAATTAGGGCACATTTGAGCAAAAACTTGAACAGAGTAAGGGATCAAGCTATTGAGTGTTGGGAGGCAGAGGAGAATAAGTACATAGGCTCAGATGTAGGGGGAAAAAATGCCCATTTGTGCTTTGGTGGTGGTTGTGGTCTGGTAACATATGTCTGAACATGTGTGAACCTATACCTCTAAATCATATACAATATTGTAAGCCAACATTACTTCAATAAAAAATATAATAAAAAAGAGCAAGAAGGTTCTTGCTCAAAAAGAGCAAGAAGGTTAAGTGTGATAGAGAGGAATGCAGAAAGGAAGATTCTTGAAATGGGAAGACTATTCTGGATCTCTAGGTAAGCCCAAGATCATCACAAGGGTCCTTAGAAGAAGAAGACAGAAAGCATGGGGACATATAACAATAGAAAGCAAAGATCAGAATAATCAAGGACACAAGCCGGGAATAGAGGCAGCTTCCAGAAGCTGGAAAGACAAGGAAAATATCCTCCCAGAGAGCCTCCTAAAGGAACCAGTCTTGCTGATACCTTGACTTCAGTACAGGGAGACACAACTCAGTTTGCCAGCCCCTAGTAAATTTGTGCTGTAAATGTGTAAATGTGTGTTGTTTTATGGTTTAAATTTGTGGTAATTTGTTGTATCAGCAATTGGATACTAATACAGTACTCCCAACAGAATGAGGTGTCAATACTATTTTACCTCTGAAGGTGATACTTCCTGATAATACAAAATAAGACTCCCAGATCTCTCCAATAATTTCTTTCCAAAGACCATTATCAAAGGGCTGTTTCTGAGTGTTTCCTACAAATAAATATTGCCATGGTTAGAGTATGTTTTGGCTACTTCAGTCACCCAGGGTGGTGGTTATCTTGCTTTATCCATTGACTGGATCATACAGTAAAGAATCTATATTCTGGAGTACAAGAATACCATTGCTTAAGTAAGGGAAATTGTGTATATGTGATTTATTCCAAGGTGCTATAACTTATGCAGTAGTTATAGTCCCTGGTGGTGGAGGGGAGTATTTATCAATGCTCTATGAAATAAACCATATATTTTTCTACTTAAGTCATATGTTTTGTGTATCAGTAGGACTATTTTAAAATATATTACAATAAATCATTTCAAATCATTTAATTTGACATAAATCATATTGTACTTTATTTTTAACATATAGGTTTCATTTCTGTTCCTCCTTCATGTATGTTTAAGCTTTCAACCAGTGTTTGTTAAGATTCCATGCAGTGCCAGCTGGTATTCCAGGAGCATTATAATGAATGAGGCTAGTCAATAAATAAGTAAATAAGAAAATATATCAGCTTGCTTTTTTTTTACATTATGAACAAACTAAAATAGGGCAATATGGCAAATTTGAAATATGCTTTTAGAACTAAATACTAATTCTGTAGTGATCCATGTATGTGAAGGTGTCTTGAGAAATACCCTTCCATTTATGAAGCCTTAGCAGAACTAAAAGATGACCTGGGTGGAGCCTGACTGTTCCCTGATCCACGCTACACCCTCAAACTCTGAAAATTAATTTGCTTGCTCCTTTTAAGAAAAAATAAGACAACGGGTTAAAAGATCTTCACAGGGAAGTCACCCAATACATATGTACAAACATTATTTGTTCTTTATCAATGCCAGTCTTCCATAGGAGTCTCAACTCACAGGTACGTAGTTACAAATACATGTCAGTTGTGCTCACTGACTAGGACAATGCTCTGTGTCTAGTATTTATGGTTAAAGGATGGGTAATTGGAAGGCTCATCTGACGCAGGAGCCTCATCAGTAAGAAGTGGCCCTGTTCCCTGATTCATCAGAGAAATTATGCTGCACAACATCACCTGCCTGGCTCCAGGTATCTGCTTGGCACATGTGAACTGCTTGACAGAAAAGAGGTCCAAGTTCCCTTATCAAGGGACAGAGGAAACATTGATCTGGACTCTGAACCTGCAAACCCAAGGAGTTGCCCACAGATGAGCTCATTGTTTGTTGCCTGATTTCTGAGCCAACTCCTCCTGGCAGTTCATCCTTCCATTTTGATTCTTGTCTTCAAATCCAAATTTGACCTTTGGGATCACGTTCCTGTCCAATGACCCCAGATCTCAAGGATTCTTGTTCTCCACCCACACTGGGTTGCTACCTCACATCTGATTAGATTATCCACAATCATCCTGGCTCCCCAGTCACACCCACTAAGTTGATCTCCTGACCCACTGTGAATTGCTTCCTGTAGTTGAAATGGAGAAAGGCTATTTCACATCTCCAAACTTTAGATTCCTTATCTATGATGTGAAGAAAATGCCAGTGCCAGTGCTATAGAGTTGGTGGCTGAATAAAAATAGCACGTAAAGTTCCTAATAACAGTACCTGATCTCTTTGAGACCAAAAACATAAGCTACAAATGAAGTAATTTTCAGACTCTTCCCTTTCATTTCTGCACCTATTAAGAGACAAATCACTAACATGAAGTTGATGTGCACACATCTGTCCATGTTTTCATACTTTAACTTCATACCCATGAACCAGATACGATCTTACTTTATGTTAAAATTACAACAATCATATCACACTGTGCATGTCATTCTGCAGCTTCTCTTTTTCATTCAATATATTTTTGAGATATATCCACATTGATACTTAAAAACCCAATCATTTTCATTTAAATGACTGAATAGCAGTAACATGACCAAAAAACTGCATGTTTTAATGCTTTTCCCAGTAAAGGAACATTAACATTAACCCCTGGCTCCCCCCAACTCCCTTGGCAATTATCAAAAAGGTTGCAAAAAATCTACAGCATATTTCTTTATGTGTCTATGCAGAAATTCCTCATAGTACAGACACATGTGAAACTTGCATCTGTAAAAGAACAGTGTCTTCCACTTTACTAGAACTAACTGCTTTTCAATGTGGTTGTGCCAATTTCCATTCTCACTAATGGTATATGAATTCTCATATCCTTAATTCTAACATTTGTTCTTACCAGACTTAATTCCTTATCAAAAAACTGTGTAAAGAGCTGTTTAATTGGCATAGACTAGGGGAGGCACAAGAGGAAGGGGTCAAAATGGAGGAGGGAAGAGACTATGGGATGTGATGGTGGGAGAACTATGGGGACTACACCTGAGAGGAGAAATCAACATTGTACAAAAACAAACAACAAAATAACAAAATAAATTTATTATTAAAAAACTAATAAATAAAATTAAAGAACTGTCATTAAACATGATGGCGCATGCCAGTAGGTGGCAACCTAAGAAGCCACAGCCAGGGCCAAGGATTGCGGTTTGAGTCCCACTGGGGGCACGTAGCGAGACCTAGTCCCTCCAAAATAGCTGGGCATGGTGGTGAGCACCTGTAATCCCAATTATCTGGGAAGCTGAGGCTGGGGATTGCGTGAGTCTGTGGTAACATGGGCAACGTGAGCCTGCGGTTCCACAGGCAAAAATAGCAAGACCTAGTTTCAAAAAAATTTTTTTTCTTTTTTTTCCCAGATTATAAATGACTTTAACATGTTTTCATATATTTATTATCATTTTGGTTTACTTTTTCTTTTTTTCACTTAAAAAATAATTTATTTATATATATTTCACATCATTGTGATCCCTGGGGGTAACCCACCACCTCTCCTCCCTGGCAACTCCAGCTGGTCTCCTCCCCCAGTTGAGTACTTTCATTTGGTTGTCCATATATCAGTGAAACCATTTGGTTTCTGTCTTTTTCCTTCTGACTTGTTTTTGCCAATATGATTCCTTCTAGGTACATCCATGTTACCAAAAAACCATCAAATTTGTCATTTTTAATTGATGCGTAATAATATTCCATTGTGTATATATACCACATCTTTTTCATCCAGTCCTCTGTCTTGGGGCATTTGGGTTGTTTCCAGGTCCTTGCAATTATAAATAGTGCTGCAATAAACATCCGAGCACAGGTATCCCTTTGTACTCACATTGAGGTCTCCTTTGGGTAGATTCCCAGAAGAACGATTGCTGGGTCAAATTTTCATTAGTCTGAGGGTCCTCCACACTGCTTTCCATAGTGGCTGGACCAGTTTACATTCCCACCAGCAGTGTTAAAAGTGTTCCTTTCTCTCCACATCCATGCCAACACTTGTTGTTGTCTGTTTTCTTGATTGGGCCATTCTTACTGGTATAAAGTGGTATCTCATTGTGGTTTTGATTTGCATTTCCCTGATTACCAGTGATGCTGAAAAGTTTTTCATGTGCCTGTTGACCATTTGGACTTCCTCTTTGGAGAAGTGTCTTTTTAGATCTTCTCCCCATTTTTTTTAACTGGCTTTTTTGCTTTGCTTTTGTAAAGTTGTGTGAGCTCTTTGTGTATCTTTGTTATCAGACCCTTATCAATTGTATGGAGGACAAAAATTTTTTCCCAACCAGTTGGGATTCTTTTTGTTTTTTCTGTTGTCTCTTTTGCTCTACAGAAGGTTTTTAGTTTGATGTAGTCCTAGCTGTTTATGTTTTCCTTCATTTTTTTCCATCCATAGATGTGGCCAAAAATGGATTTCTGACTTGTAACTCATGAAGGGTATTGTCCAGGTTTTCCTCTATGTATTTTATGGTTTCAGGTCTTATGTCCAAATCTTTTATCCATTTTGAGTTAGTTTTCGTAAATGGTGTAAGGGAGGTATCTTGGTTCATTTTTTGGTATGTGTTGGTCCAGTTTTCCCAACACCATTTATTGAAGAGGCTGTTCTTGTTCCAATGTAAGTTTTTCACTCCTTTGTCAAAGATTAGTTGACTATATAGGTGTGGCTTTATTTCAGAGGATTCAGTTCTATTTCATTGGTCTGATTGTCTGTTTTTGTACCAGTACCAAGGTATTTTAATTGCTATGGCTTTGTAGTATAGTTTGAAGTCTGGAATAGTAATACCTCCACTCTGTCTTTTTTTTTGGTCAGGAAGTTTTTCGATAATTGAGGTCTTTTGTTCCACATGAATTTCAGTAATTTTTGTTCTATCTCTTTGAAGAATGTTGTTGGAATTTTTAAAGGGATTGCATTGAATCTGTAGATTGTTTTTGGTAGGATGGCTATTGAATTAACATTGATGATGTTAATTCTTTCAATCCATGAGCAGGGAATGTCTTTCCATTTCCTTATGCCTTCTTCTATCTCTATTAGCAGCATTTTGAAGTTCTCTTTGTGTAGATCTTTCACATGTTTTGTTAGGTTTATCCCCAGCTATTTTTTTTCAGTGCGATGGTAATTGGGATGGTTTTTTAAAATTTCTTCTTCTGCTGCTTGACTTTTTGTGTATAGGAATGCTTCTGTCTTCTGTGTGTTGATTTTGTAACTGGCTACTTTACTGAACTGGTTTATTGTTCCAAGAAGTTTTTCTGTGGACTTTTTTGGATTCTCTACATAAAGAATCATATCATCTGCATATAATGAGAGCTTCAGTTCCTCTTTCCCTATTTGTACTCCTTTTATGTCTTTCTCTTGTCTTATTGCCCTTTCTAAAACTTACAGTACAATGTTAAAAAGTAGTGGAGAGTGTGGGCATCCTTGCCTGTTCCAGATCTTAATTGGAATGATTTTAGTTTTTCCTCATTTAAGATGATGTTTGCTGTAGGTTTGTCATAGATGGCTTTTATTATGTTGAGATATGTTCCTTTTATCCCCAAATTTTCAAGAGCTTCTATCATAAATGTGTGTTGAACTTTATCAAATGCTTTCTCTGCATCTGTTGATATGACCATATGGTTTTTGGTTTTCTCCTTGTTGATGTGGTGGATTATATATTAATTGATTTTCAAATGTTGAACCATTTTTTTTTTTTTTTGAGACGAGGTCTTGCTATTTTTGTCTGTGGAACTGCAGGCTCTCGTTGCCCGGGGTACCACAGACTCAAGCAATCCCCAGCCTCAGCTTCCCAGGTAGCTGGGATTACAGGCACGCACCACCACGCCCAGCTATTTTTTTGGAACTAGGTCTCGCTTACGAGCCCCAGGTGGGACTCGAACCGCGATCCCTAGCCCCTGCCGCTTCCTAGGCTGAAGCTTACAAGCACGAGCCACCTTGCCCGGCTGTTGAACCATTTCTGTGCCCCTGGGATAAATCCCTTGGTCATGGTGAATAATGCTTTTTATACATTGTTGGATTCAATTTGCCATATTTTATTTAAAATTTTTGTATCCATGTTCATTAGGGAAATTGATCTATAATTTTCTTTCTTCATGTTGTCTTTATTTGGTTTTGGTATGAGGGTGATGTTTGCTTCATAGAATGTGTTTGGCAGTTTTCCTTCTTTCTCAATGTTTTGGAAAAGCTTTAGTAGTGCAGGTGTTATTTCCTCTTTGAATGTCCAGTAGAATTCATTTGTGAAGCAATCTGGTCCTGGACTTTTGTTTTTAGGTAGAATTTTGATGACTGCTTCAATTTTGCTGTGTGTGATTGGTTTAAGTTCTCTACTTCTTCTTTGTTTAGTTTTGGGTGGTTGTATCTTTCCAAGAATCTGTCCATCTCATCCAAGTTGTTGTATTTGTTTACATATAGGTGTTCATAGTCATCTCTGATTATTCTTTGGATTTCTGATGTCTATTGTAGTTTCTCCTCTTTCATTTGTAATCCTGCTAATTTGACTGTTCTCTCTTCTTTGTGAGGTTTGCAAGGGGTTTATCAATTTTATTTATTTTCAAAGAACCAACTTTTGGTTTTGTTGATTTTCTCAATAGTCTTTTTGCTATATAGATTGCTTATCTTCAAGTTGGGAAATTAGGTTATTTCTTTGGCTGTTTTCTTTCTTTTTGATATGAGCCTGTATTGCTATGAACCTTCCTCTTAAAAATGCTTTTGCTGCATCCCACACATTTTGGAATGTTGTGTCTTCTTTGTCATTTGTTTCAAAGAAGGTTTTAATTTCTTCTTTAATTTCCTCAATTACCCAGTCTCCATTTAAAACATGTTATTCAGTCTCCATGTGTTGGGCATTCTTCTTGCTTTCTTTTCATTGTTGATTTCTAGTTTGATGCCTTATGATCAGAGAAAAAAGTTGGTACTATTTTAATCTTTGTATATCTGTTAATGTTTGCCTTATATCCTAATATGTGGTTGATTTTTGAGAATGATCTGTGTGCATTTGAAAAGAATGTGTATTCCTTTCTTTGGGGGTGCAGTGTCCTGTAGATATTTACTAGGTCCATATGGTCTAGCTCTTCATTTATGGCTTTTGTGTCTTTGTTTAGTTTTTGTCTTCTTGTTCTGCCCTTTGGTGAGAGTGGTGTATTGAAATCACTTACCACATATGTACTTTTGCTGATGTCTGTTTTCAGTGCTTTTAGTGGTTGTTTGATGAATTTTGGTGCTCCCTCATTTGGTGAGTATATGTTAATTATTGGTTTATTTATTCATATATAGATTGCCTGTCCATGTCATTTTCTATTTTTTCTTATGACTTTAAGATATTCTCTAAGTGACACTAATGATTTATTATGTTTCAACTTTTCCCAATCTTTGAATTTTGTTACAACCTTGTTAATAATAACTGTGGCTAAATACACAGTAGGGTTAAAGTCAAATTTGCAATTGTATGTCTCCTTTCACACATTTCCAGAACCATTTAAACTCTTGTATGCCAGATATCAAAAAACAAACAAACAGTCCTTTAGGTACCCAGGAAAACAGTACCATCATTTCAATGAAATGAAATAGAATTTAAATTTCATTTAAAGAAAAAATAAATTAAGACAGGCATCTGACATCTCTTAAGCACGTAAGGAAATGAAGCCAAATATAGGGAAGGCTAAACAGGTGTGAGGAAGTCCCTGAAGAAGACACCCAAGGCTGCAAACCACCCACAAAGGCGGCAAGAAGCCAAGGAAAATAACACACCCTGGAGGGAAATCCAACAATCCCATGTTGGAAGAGTCTCAAGAAGTTTGAAAAACACTTTATTAGAAGGGGAGGGGAATAAATGCTCACCTACCTTGCCAGTTAAACTGTGAATTGCTACATCCTCTGTCATAGTCAATCTGGCAGCAGTTTTCAAATTTAACAGTTCAAGACACAACAATTTCTCTTGCAGAAATATTGCACATACATGAGTGAAATGATATGTATACAAGGTGATTCATTGTGGCCTTTTCTATAATAGCAAAAGGATAGAAACAACTCAAGGACTAGATAAAATAAATAAAGGGATGATTACATCCTGGAGTTTGACTGTTGACAGAGGGGACAGTCATGCAATTATGGAAAAACCTCTGACACAGACTGTCAGATGAAGAAGTCAAGGTACAAATTACATGACAGGTTATTTGTCATCTATCTCTCTATCTACTTTATCTATTTTAAAAATGAGGTATAAATAAAGATTCCAGTATACATAGAACAATCAAGAGAAGATACCTGAGTAGTTGTGTCTGGGTCAGGTAAATGGATGGTAGAGAATAACAGAGAAGGGACTTGTTTTTATGTCTTTGAATTTTTTTTACAGGTACCTGAATGTACAGCTACTAATGGATTGAAATTGATCTATAGATTCAACGTAAGCCCTGTCAAAGTCCCAGCTGCTTTTTTTGGGTAGAAATTGATAAATTATTATTAAAACTCATATGGAAATGTAAGGGAACCAGAATAGTCAGAACAACCTTGAAGAAGAACTAAGTATGGGCTGGTATTTAATACAAAAGGTTGCTTCAACAATGTAACACATTATACAAAGTTCATTTCATCTCTTTTCAAAATTAATGCCATAAATGTCAAGTGATCTTTTCTCTGTACTAAAACTCCAGTGATGCTAGTCATCTTTAGCATAATAGTGAAGAGACACACTCCAGAAGTGGAATACCTAGTGTCTTCTACAACTAGTCATGAAATTCCAGCAAGTTATTGAACCTTTCTGTGCCTCAGTTTTCTATTGTGTAATTAGGAATTATAACAGTATTCATTACAATGATGAAATAATTCATGTCAAATACTTGACACTACGATACCTTTTCAATAAATACAAACACTATTTCTACTACATCATACATTTCGCTCTCTCTCTTTTTTAAGAATAGGTTTCACTATTTGCCTGGGGTTGTCTTGAACTCATGGACTCAAGTGATCCCTAGCCTCAGCCTCCCAGGTAAATGGGATTACAGGTGTGCAGCACCATGCCCAGCTTCACATTTGTTTCCTTTCATTCTTGCAAAAAGCTTTCATTCATTTATTAGTTTTTCATAAAGTCAGCTTTTTATTGAAAGAACTCCTTTTTAAATCTTTTACTACTTCTTCAGGGTTTGCTTTGCTCTTTGCTCAGTTTCTTGGGTTGATTGCAATTCTTTATATGTCTTTCTTCTTTTCTTTT